>JAWPHD010007129.1:0-133783 GCA_037043455.1 Cyrtodaria siliqua
TAGCTGCGGCCACAAGGTTTTCTTATTAGGCCCTAACATGCTAAGTCCGAAAAAAGGCCACAATTTTGGTCAAAATAGTAGTTCAAAATGATGGTTGAAAATGAACAACTTCATATGATGGCAAACTATCCTACCGAATTGAATGACTAGTTACGGCCTTATGGTTCTTATTAGGCACTAAAACTATAATCTAAGTAAAAAAGGGGTCATTACCGCGGTAAATATTGTTGAATCAAAATGATGATTGAATATGATCATCTTCATATGAAGGCAAACAATCCTCACAAATATGAATTGAATTCGCTAAAAACTGAATGACATTAAGTTGCGGCCACGAAAATGTTGGACGGATGACTGACGGACGGATGGACAATAACCTTATTTAGAAGTCCCTCTGCTTTTCCCGAAAAGCGGGAACAAAAATCAATGCCTTCAAAGATGTGCTGTCTAGTACGGAGCCCCGTAGGTGACATGCAGATTTTTTTTTTTTAATGCGTTCGCACGCTCTACTACAACGTGCGAAGCGTGCGAACGCTGTAGTACAGCGTGCGAACGCTCTAGCTACAGCGTGCGAACTGTACGCTGTACGCTGTAGTAGATCACAGCGTTCGTTGCGTTCGCACGCTGTATAGTAGAGCGTGCGACAGAAAGATAGTGAAATAATTACAAAGATCATGGTATTAAAGAAACTAACCCGCCAATAACGGCAAACACTACAAAAACCGTTTACTAAAACTATCCAGATGTTCAGGTCACATATTGAGGTATATTTGCCGATTAAAAGTATAGATTCATTCAAGGGTTCTTAAAATACTCGTGATTACATATGCGTAAAATTAACTATGAGTACTCTTAATTCGACGCTCCAGTTTTGGTGTTTATTCTGTCTGGTTAATATAGAGTTAAAGATTCTCAAAATATGTAAGGTATATATAGAGGATCTTACATGAGTACTCATCCATTATTGAATTTATTAAACGGGTTGGCAAAATGATATAATGTTCGGCTCTTAAATGAAGTAATGCGAGGCTCTTGCCGAGCATTATATCATTTTTGCTAACGAGTTTAATAAATTCAATAATGAATGAGAACGAATGTGTGATTACATTTATTAATAATATTGAATGGTGTTATTACACTCCCACACCACATGTTATGTGATAAATATATATATACACGCCTTTGTCATTAATATAGCTGAGCATCCAAAAATGAGAAAAAATGATCCAATAAAAATCACAGCACACAAACACAATCGCACCGTAGATCCGCACTGCACCAAATTAAATGTAGAATGCAACATGTGAACACATTTTCAGATTGCTTGAAGCTACACGGGTATTTTAAAATAAGTGTATATAAATAGAGATATAAAAAGTCAATAATTAAAAAGTAAATATGTTTTATATCGTATTATAGTAAAAAGACCTGAAATGGTGAGTGTCTTTGGTGTCGCATTTTCCAGGGTGGGTACAGGTAGTGCTTTTCTGATTGGTTGACAGTTAGAGAGAACTAAAAGCATATTGTTGCAAATTTTCAGTTTGTATATAAACAAAAACACGAGATCAAAATACACGTACACAGTCATATTTAGAAATCACATACATACGTGGCGGCTGTAAAAATCAAATATCTTCTCCTTTTTTCCGTACATTTTCATAATATACTGAAAGAAATAAGGTTAGCACATAAATAACATTGTAAATCCCATTGAGCAGATTCAAGGCTATGTGCTTCAGCCGCCATAAACAATATAATTAACATAATTAACAAGTATATGCAGGACATTATTTTTAAACGATATCTGCGATAAAAAGTAGCAACATGTTTTAATTTACCTGCTTTAGAGAAATTATAATTTCGTTCTTATTTCAATATAAAGGGAGATAATTTTAACTTTTTAAACTTTGGTTCGTAATTTCATTATAATGATAAAGTTAATGTCAGTTGTGTTTGCGGTTTTTATCACTCGAAACCCAGAATAGTTAAATAAAGTTTAACTCTGTTCTTGATTATATTCTTATTTTTAATGTAAAAAAATGTGTTTTATATAAATGGGAGATAACTCTGATATTTACTTTTGAATCACACATAAGTGAAAAACAAATACACATTCTGACATGCAAAAGTTATCAAATGCTTCACATTATAAAATAAACATACAGTTTCTTTAAGCTAGATATGCAAAAGACCGTGCTAAACTTATTTCTTTCAGTATATAATGCATAGTAGACAACACACTCTCACTATGGTAGTATTGTAAGTAAATAAACGATAATATGAAATAAACTGAATAATCTTATAATTAAATTGAATAATCTTATAACTTATTGATAATACAGGCCATTTTTAAAAACAATCGTTCGAATTAGTCGTAGAGCTCCTTAATGTACCTCTTTAAAGTAAAACGGGCAAGTGATGCGTGAATTTAGAGACCGGATTTAGTAGCTTAGCCATTGAATGGACATGCAGTAGTTGCACGTGCTTTAATAGCACGTATATTGAGTTGTTTGGGCAGTTTTCATTTTGGTTGTTTGTTCTATAGGATTTTACCGTTTAAAATTGAGGTACGTCATTTTGTAGTATGCTTTTGTTGTATTAATAGATCTCGGACATAAGAACATTTATTATATAACCTATAAATAGACGCGTTTTCATTGGCTAAAAAGTAATTTTTTAGAAAAAATATCTAGCGATATTGACCTGTTTTTTTGATATTGACCTGTTTTTTTGATATTGACCTGTTTTATATAATTGTTTTTTTGATATTGACCTGTTTTATATAATTGTAAATTGAGGGTTATATAATAAAACAGTTATGGACTTTTCAGCTGTTATACATGATGTTGATATGTACCAAAAAATCATTATTGACCTCGGCTATCGCCTCGGTCAATAATGATTTTTTTGGTGCATATCACATCATGTATAACAGCTGAAAAGTCCATAATTGTATAATATTTTCCGAGATGTTATTGTTGACTTCGCCTTTATTGAACTACAGGCATTACAAAAATTCAAAACACTAATGCAGACTTATTCCAGAAAAGTATCAAAGTACTTGATAAAGGCATTCTTAAGAAGGAGAAATTCTATTTATACTATGCTTATTTAATGTGTAATATTCATTTTACCGTCAGATTTATTACAGCATCATTAATTTGATACACTTTTGTATTTATATGTGAACCATATATTTATATTTTGTCACATATTTATCATTGACAGTGACTTATAGGTCCACTGGGCCGGGTGCTCTTTCATTTGATATATGTACTTGTTTGTCACTTTATGCACATGTCACTATAATAAACGACTTACAAGTAACACTTAGATTTAATGTTCAGGTAAAGATGTTTTTTAGACTATTAAAAGCATATAATGAATCATCCGTGGTGAACGGGTCTGTTGCATGCATGCATGTTAGTGCTGCGTTTGCAGTTGCGGATCTGAGGTGGGATGGGGTTGGGTTACCATATCTTGATTAATATTTAACCTTAGATCGGTGATTCATTAATATTAGTATACACGATACTTTTCAGCCACTCTATTTAACATATCCCATATACACTCTTTCTCATTGTATTGCAGTCACTGTTTGAGCGATTTTTTTCTTCAGTTTTGATAACAACTATTTAATCCTTTCTGGATATTTAAGACTCATGTTTCTGCATGATCATATTGCATGATCATATGTGGAAATACCATCATTGATTGGTCAACTGTTGAGTGAACTGATTTTTGATTTAATCCTTTCTTAATCTTAACATCTCTGGTCATACTGCTGAAATACTCGGAAAGGGACATGTGTGTCTGTGTGGACTCGATCTATATAGTGATACTGAGATGAAAATGTACTTACTTAAGGTATGTGATATTATTTCAGTGCTGTATTTATACACACAATGCATATATCTTACTACACATATAAAGGCAAAATATATGTTGATGGGCGGAGATAGTTGAGTTTATTTCTTTAAAAAACGAACATATGTATGAGCATTACATCCAGGTTTTACATAATATTTTTTTTCTGAATAATAAACGGTGGTTTCTATAATCTCTGGGCTCCCATGGAACCCAAAATTGTGATAGGGATTAAAGGGCGCAATCTTGAAGTAGTAACCAATTCAGCATCAACATTATCACCTATTATTCCAGTATTATTATGACATTAAATCTGCTGGCATTAAAGCAAAATTTGGAGTTTTTATAATTAGCTAGACTATTCGAGTAAGAGAGCTTATGTTATCATCCCCGGCGTCGACGTCTGTGTCGTGCCTGCGTCCTAGTCTTGCATCGGGATTTGCTAAACCTTGAACGGTTTTTGTGTGTGTTTCTCAGCAATTTAATATATTGTTATTGTTGTTTGGTGTAATATTACAGCCCCCGCCATTATAAACAGACATTAAAGACAGAGTATTCCGAAGGTTAAGAACTCCATTTATAACTAGCTTAACATCATCATCTCGCATTTACGGCAAGTTAGCAAATATATTGGTCGCGATACTTATTGGAGTAGTATTCCTTTTACACGTCGACTTATAAGGGCTTAATAGCTGAAAATAGCATCTCGACGGCAGCCAAATGACACCATACCAATTTATAATTCAACTGTTACGCCCCAAACCTTGATTTCTGTTCTAGATGCAACCACAGACGTTTGAGAGAGGTTGAGTTATCACAAAAAACAAATATGGCATGTTTTCAGTTTTCATTTTCTGTTGAAGGAATGTAGAGACACAGCCAAGCAACTATATTATTGTGAGTTCTGAAAAACGAGGGAAAAGGTGAAAGAATTTATGACCATTTAAAGGTTGTTCTAAAACGAATATGGGAGCCGCCATTTTTTAGAACTATGACGTCATAGTTCCATACTACCATATATGGAATATTGATAAATATCATTTAAAACGAAGAAAATCACTGCAACTGAATGAATATTTTTTACTGGTCATATAAATGATTAAAACATATTTTTCATACAGTTGCTGTCATTTTATCCCTATAAATCAGTAAATGTTCATATTTATAAATATTCCATATATGGTCATTTAGAACCGTGATGTCATAGCTCTCAAAATGGTTGCTTCCATATCCGTTTAGACAGAAACTTCAAATGATCATATCTTCTTTGTTTATCATCCGATTTTGATAATTCTTTCACCTTTATTTAAGTATTTCAGAACTCTCAATAATCGTATGGCTGTGTCGCTACATTCCCTTTAAATGTTTCGAACAATTGTTTTGCAAACGCATTTTAGTGTTTTTTTGTATGGTGTTTTACGTTATTTTCAACATATGTACGTTTATATATGACGGTCGATTTTTTTTTGTGGTGGAGGCAGACCACCCACTTTTCCTGGCTAGAACCAGTACTGTACACCTCCCACCATCCGTAAGAATTCACACTTCCTCACGATTCGAGCTCTCAGTAGGATTCGAACCAGCAGCGGTGAGAGGCGAGAATGTTTACAAAGCAACATCGTTAACCCCTCGGCCATGGAAGTGATACATTTGTAGTGGTAATGCTAGTAAAACATGAGGTCAAAATAAATTTATTTGGCATATTTTAGAATTAGGAACATGGAAAGCTGCACTAATCGAAGTACTTAACACAATGCCTAAGCACCCAGTTATAAGTGTTATAATTTATTTCTTAGAAACCAAATCGAACTGAAACCTTAAAATGCGTTCGTGCAATCAGAGCAGAAGATTTAAACTCGTTATGTTGCTGTTCAAACTGGGGTCTCCAATCAAACAAAATACACTGTGAATAGTATTGATACGGTGGTAGATGTGTACTTTTATGATTAGTATATAAAGTTACATATTGCCAACATAAATCCATTCCTAAAAAGTACGTAATTGTTACCAGCATTGACCTACCTTTTTGACTTATAATAAAAGAGCCACGTGTGGTTCCGTTGTGGTCAATAAAACCAAGATTTGATACCACTGCTTGACTCTTGCATGACTGTAAGGGGCGATTAAAAGTGGTTTTAAAGTTGAAGTTACAGTTAATCTGCTTCTCCAGCGGTGATGACGTTTCCGAATGTATGTCCCATAGTTTTACGTATCCGAAATGGCGCCAATCGAGCAGCTGTTACATCGCAAACAATGATTTCTGTTCCAGATGCCTCCACAGACGTTCGAGTCGAAACAAACACAGGTAGGAAACGTTTCATTTTTCATTTTCTGAACATAATTTTGTTAACAACATAATCGTGCCTTATAATTATTATTTGTGTATTGCATTAAACATGTTTATTAGTTAATTTATTGTACGTATATATGCATGCAAACATCGCGTCTATTTAACTCAGGGAATGAATTCGGCCGTTTCGATCACAGCTTAAAGGTAATTAGTAATTTTCCTCTTGAAGTTCTACTGTTTGTAAAATTCATACATAGTTATAGATTGATGGCATCACTCTATTCCTATACAATTATGTCAATGTTACCAACATTGACCTACCTTTTTGACTTATGACTCAAGAGTTCCATGAGGTTCGGTGGGTGGGGGTGAGGGGGTGGGGGGGGGGGGTTTCATTACAATCAATAACTGATACCACAGCTTGACTCTTGCATGGTCGTAAAAGGTGATTAATAGGGTTTTACAAATAGGAGTTTCAGTAAGACGTGTTTCTTCAGCGGTTGTGAAGTTTCTGAATCCAAGTCTCCTAGTTTAATGCCTTGGATCCAGAAAGTTCATATCCGTCATGGTGCCATAACAAATATTTTGTGTTTCGGTGCCGTAAAACACAATTTATAATTCAGCTGTTATATCGCAAACTATGATTTCTGTTCTAGATGCAGCCACAGACGTTTGAGTCATCACAAAAACAGGTAGGAATTGTTTTTATATTTTATTTTCTAAACATTATTTTAGTTAACATAAGTATGTCTTCATGTTCATTTGTTAATGTATTGTACGTATATATATGCATGCAAACATCGCGTCCATTTTTCTCGTCAAATGAATTCGGTCGTTTCGATTACAGCTTACAGGTAATTAGTAACTTTCTTCTTGGGGTTAGACAGTTTGTACAATTCATACATAGTTATATATTGATGGCATTACTATTTCCTGTACAATTAGGTCAATGTTACCAACATTGACCTACCTTTTTGACTTATAACGCAAGATTCCCGTGTGGTTCTGGGGTGGTCAGTCAGTTTAAGAATTGATACCACTGCTTGACTCTTGCATGATCGTAAGAGGCGATTAATAGCTAGGGTTTACAAGTAGGAGTTTCAGTAAGATGTGTTTCTCCAATGGTTGTGAAGTTTCTGAATCCATGTCTCATAGTTTTATGTCTTGGATCCAGAAAGTTCATATCCGCCATGGCGCCATATCAACTATCTAGTGTTGCGGTGGCGTAAAACACAAGTTATAATTTAACTGTTACATCGAAAACTATGATTTCTGTTCTAGATGCAGCCACAGACGTTTGAGTCATCACACAAACGGGTAGGAAATGTTTTCATTTGTCATTTTCTGGAAATAATTTTGTTAACAACATAATTATGTCTTATTATTTATTATGTTATGCATTAAACATGTTCATCTGTTAATGTATTGTACGTATATATATGCATGCAAACATCGCGTTCATTTTTCTCGTGGAATGAATTCGGCCGTTTCGATTGCAGCTTAAAGGTAATTAGTAACTTTCCTCTTGGGGTTAGACAGTTTGTACAATTCATATATAGTTATATATTGATGGCATTACTCTATTCCTATACAATTAGGTTAAAGTTACCAACATTGACCTATCTTTTTGACTTATAACGCAAGATTCCCGTTTGGTTCTGGGGTGGTCAGTCAGTTTAAGAATTGATACCACTGCTTGACTCTTGCATGATCGTAAGAGGCGATTAATAGCTGGGGTTTTACAAGTAGGAGTTTCATTAAGATGTGTTTCTCCAATGGTTGTGAAGTTGCTGAATCCATGTCTCATAGTTTTATGTCTTGGATCCAAAAAGTTCATATCCGCCATGGTGCCATATCCACTATCTTGTGTTGCGGTGCCGTAAAACGCAAGTTATAATTCAACTGTTACATCTCAAGCTATGATTTCTGTTCTAGATGCAGCCACAGACGTTTGAGTCATCACAATAACGGGTAGGAAATGTTTTCATTTGTAATTTTCTGAAAATAATGTTAACAACATAATTATGCCTTACTATTTATTGTGTTATGCAATTAAACATGTTCATCTGCAGGGGCGTAGCGTGGTCAATTCCCAACGTACTCACGGGCGGGTGGGGACTTGGAAGCCACACTTTTTTTTTTATATCATTTTTAAAGTTTTTTTTAGTTTTTTATTCATTTTTTTATTCATTCATTTTCTGTTTTCACTGTTACGTGAGTATTTTATTATGCCACGCTACGCCGCTGATCTGTTAATGCATTGTACGTATATATGCGTGCATACAGCGCGTCCATTTTTCTCGTGGAATGCATTCGGCCGTTTCGATCACAGCTTAAAGGTAATGAGTAACTTTCCTCTTGGGCTATTTATACTCAGAGCAAAACGTTTAACAGAACATTTCAACTACATCTCTTAGTCTCTTCATCAGCTATTATACTGGTCATCACGTGACGTAGAAGGTCACGTGACAACATGAGAGTCGTTTACTGGAGGTTACTCCAGGCCCTCGTCTCGGTTGAGAGATGGTTGCCGCTACTTGATAGCAATCGCCTCCTTTATGCGTCTTTTGATGTGCACAATTACCTTGGAGTTCTCCCGCTTGATTTAATGTCCAGTTTTCTCAAAATGTTCTTTTATAGCCCAGTTGGGTCTTGTGGTATGTTTTTTAAGTCTGATTTCTAAAGATCTTCCCGTTTAACCAAATAATAGGGTCACATTGCTCGCATTTGATGTAATACACCACGCCACATTTCTTTAAGTGATCGGTCACAGCACAAGATCCATCTCCGCTATAAAAGAACATTGTGAGAAAACTGGACTGAACATTCCATCAAGCCGAAGAACACCAAGGCAATTATTACCTCAGAGGATGTATTAAAAGACACGTAAAGGAGGCGATTGCTATCAAGCAGCGGCAGCCATCTCTCAACCGAGACGGTGGTCAATAAGATCAAGAATTGATACCACTGCTTGACTCTTGCATGATCGTAAGAGGCGATTAATAGGGTTTTACTAGTAGAAGTTTCAATAAAATGCGTTTCTCCAGCGGTTGTGAAGTTTCTGAATCCATGTCTCATAGTTGTATGTCTTGGATCCAAGAAAGTTCATATCCGTCGTGGCGCCATATCAACTATCGTGAGTTGCGGTGCCGTAAAACCCAAGTTATAATTCAATTGTAACATCGCAAACTATGATTTATATTTTAGATGCTGCAACAGACGTTCGAGTCGAAACAAAAACAGGTAGGTAAACTTTCGTTTTTGAGTCGCCTTTTCGAAGAAAAGTGCGATACATAGGGATCACTTTGTCGTTCATCAATCCGTCAGTCCGTCAGTCTGTCCGTCAGTCTGTCCGTCAGTCCGTCAGTTCTTTATTTATATGACATAGATGCTGGAAACCTTTATTTATGTTACAGAGATGCTGGAAACCTTTATTTATGTGACAGTAATGCTGGAAACATTTATTTATATTATATAGATGCTGGATACCTTTATTTATGTTACAGTGATGCTGGAATTTATGTTACAGTAATGCTGGAAACCTTTATTTATGTTACAAAGATGCTGGATACCTTTATTTATGTTACAAAGATGCTGGATACCTTTATTTATGTTACAGAGATGCTGGAAACCTTTATTTATGTTACAGAGATGCTGGATACCTTTATTTATGTTACAGACATGCTGGATACCTTGATCTATGTTACATATATGCTGGATACCTTTATTTATGTTACAGAGATGCTGGATACCTTTATTTATGTTACAAAGATGTTGGATACCTTTATTTATGTTACAAAGATGCTGGATACCTTTATTTATGTTACGTAGATGCTGGATACCTTTATTTATGTTACATAGATGCTAGATACCTTAATTTATGTTACAGAGATGCTGTATACCTTTATTTAAGTTACAGAGATGCTGGATACCTTTCATTATGTTACAGAGATGCTGGATACCTTTCATTATGTTACAGAGATGCTGGATACCTTTATTTATGTTACAGTAATGCTGGATACCTTTATTTAAGTTACAGAGATGCTGGATACCTTTATTTATTTTACAAAGATGCTGGATACCTTTATTTATGTTACAAAGATGCTGGATACCTTAATTTATGTTACAGAGATGCTGGATACCTTTATTTATGTTACAAAGATGCTGGATACCTTTATTTATGTTACATATATGCTGGATACCTTTATTTATGTTACAGAGATGCTGGATACCTTTTATCTATGTTACAGAGATGCTGGATACCTTTATTTATGTTACAGAGATGCTGGATACCTTTTATCTATGTTACAGAGATGCTTGATACCTTTTATCTATGTTACAGAGATGCTTGATACCTTTATTTATGTTACAGAGATGCTGGATACCTTTATTTATGTTACAAAGATGCTGGATACCTTTATTTATGTTACAAAGATGCTGGATACCTTCTTTACGTTACAGTAATGCTGGATACCTTTATTTATGTTACAGAGACGCTGGATACCTTTATTTATGTTACAAAGATGCTGGATACCTTTATTTATGTTACAGAGATGCTGGATACCTTTATTTATGTTACAAAGATGCTGGATACCTTTATTTATGTTACAAAGATGCTGGATACCTTTATTTATGTTACAGAGATGCTGGATACCTTTATTTATGTTACATTTTATGTTACAAAGATGCTGGATACCTTTATTTATGTTACAGAGATGCTGGATACCTTTATTTATGTTACAAAGATGCTGGATACCTTTATTTATGTTACAAAGATGCTGGATACCTTTATTTATGTTACAGACATGCTGGATACCTTTATCTATGTAACAGAGATGCTGGATACCTTTATTTATGTTACAAAGATGCTGGATACCTTTATTTATGTTACAGAGATGCTGGATACCTTTATTTATGTTACAGAGATGCTGCATACCTTTATTTATGTAACATAGATGCTGGATACCTTTATTTATGTTACAGAGATGCTGGATACCTTTATTTAAGTTACAGAGATGCTGGATACCTTTCATTATGTTACAGAGATGCTGGATACCTTTATTTATGTTACAGAGATGCTGTATACCTTTATTTATGTTACAGTAATGCTGGATACCTTTATTTAAGTTACAGAGATGCTGGATACCTTTATGTATGTTACAGAGATGCTGGATACCTTTATTTATGTTACAGAGATGCTGGATACCTTTATTTATGTTACATAGATGCTGGATACCTTTATTTATGTTACATAGATGCTGGATACCTTTATTTATGTTACAGAGATGCTGGATACCTTTATTTATGTTACAGAGATGCTGGATACCTTTATTTATGTTACATAGATGCTGGATACCTTTATTTATGTTACAGAGATGCTGGATACCTTTATTTAAGTTACAGAGATGCTGGATACCTTTCATTATGTTACAGAGATGCTGGATACCTTTATTAATGTTACAGAGATGCTGGATACCTTTATTTATGTTACAGAGATGCTGGATACCTTTATTTATGTTACAGTAATGCTGGATACCTTTATTTAAGTTACAGAGATGCTGGATACCTTTATTTATGTTACAGAGATGCTGGATACCTTTATTTATGTTACAGAGATGCTGGATACCTTTATTTATGTTACAGAGATGCTGGATACCTTTATTTATGTTACAGAGATGCTGGATACCTTTATTTATGTTACAGAGATGCTGGATACCTTTTATCTATGTTACAGAGATGCTGGATACCTTTATTTATGTTACAGAGATGCTGGATACCTTTATTTATGTTACAGAGATGCTGGATACCTTTATTTAAGTTACAGAGATGCTGGATACCTTTCATTATGTTACAGAGATGCTGGATACCTTTATTTATGTTACAGAGATGCTGGATACCTTTATTTATGTTACAGAGATGCTGGATACCTTTATTTATGTTACAGTAATGCTGGATACCTTTATTTAAGTTACAGAGATGCTGGATACCTTTATTTATGTTACAGAGATGCTGGATACCTTTATTTATGTTACAGAGATGCTGGATACCTTTATTTATGTTACAGAGATGCTGGATACCTTTTATCTATGTTACAGAGATGCTTGATACCTTTATTTATGTTACATAGATGCTGGATACCTTTATTTATGTTACAAAGATACTGGATACCTTTATTTATGTTACAAAGATGCTGGATACCTTCTTTACGTTACAGTAATGCTGGATACCTTTATTTATGTTACAGAGATGCTGGATACCTTTATTTATGTTACAAAGATGCTGGATACCTTTATTGATGTTACAGAGATGCTGGATACCTTTATTTATGTTACAAAGATGCTGGATACCTTTATTTATGTTACAAAGATGCTGGATACCTTTATTTTTGTTACAAAGATGCTGGATACCTTTATTTATGTTACAGAGATGCTGGATACCTTTATTTATGTTACAAAGATGCTGGATACCTTAATTTATGTTACAGTAATGCTGGATACCTTTATTTAAGTTACAGAGATGCTGGATACCTTTCATTATGTTACAGAGATGCTGGATACCTTTATTTATGTTACAGAGATGCTGGATACCTTTATTTATGTTACAGTAATGCTAAATACCTTTATTTAAGTTACAGAGATGCTGGATACCTTTATTTATGTTACAGAGATGCTGGATACCTTTATTTATGTTACAAAGATGCTGGATACCTTTATTTATGTTACAGACATGCTGGATACCTTTATCTATGTTACAGAGATGCTGGAAACCTTTATTTATGTCAAAGAGATGCTGGATACCTTTTATCTATGTTACAGAGATGCTGGATACCTTTATTTATGTTACAGAGATGCTGGATACCTTAATTTATGTTACAGTAATGCTGGATACCTTTATTTAAGTTACAGAGATGCTGGATACCTTTCATTATGTTACAGAGATGCTGGATACCTTTATTTAAGTTACAGAGATGCTGGATACCTTTATTTATGTTACAGAGATGCTGGATACCTTTTATCTATGTTACAGAGATGCTTGATACCTTTATTTATGTTACATAGATGCTGGATACCTTTATTTATGTTACAAAGATGCTGGATACCTTTATTTATGTTACAAAGATGCTGGATACCTTCTTTACGTTACAGTAATGCTGGATACCTTTATTTATGTTACAGAGATGCTGGATACCTTTATTGATGTTACAAAGATGCTGGATACCTTTATTTATGTTACAGAGATGCTGGATACCTTTATTTATGTTACAAAGATGCTGGATACCTTTATTTATGTTACAAAGATGCTGGATACCTTTATTTATGTTACAAAGATGCTGGATACCTTTATTTATGTTACAGAGATGCTGGATACCTTTATTTATGTTACAAAGATGCTGGATACCTTTATTTATGTTACATACATGCTGGATACCTTTATCTATGTTACAGAGATGCTGGATACCTTTACTTATGTCCAAGAGATGCTGGATACCTTTTATCTATGTTACAGAGATGCTGGATAACGTTATTTATGTCACAGAGATGCTGGATACCTTTATTTATGTTACAGAGATGCTGGATACCTTTATTTATGTTACAGAGATGCTGGATACCTTTATTTATGTTACAGAGATGCTGGATACCTTTTAACTATGTTACAGAGATGCTGGATACCTTTTTTATCTATGTTACAGAGATGATGGATACCTTTATCTATGTTAAAGAGATGCTGGATACCTTTATTTATGTTACAAAGATGCTGGATACCTTTATTTATGCTACAGAGATGCTGGATACCTTTATTTATGTTACAAAGATGCTGGATATCTTTATTTATGTTAGAGAGATGCTGGATACCTTTATGTATGTTACAGAGATGCTGGATACCTTTTATCTATGTTACAGAGATGCTGGATACCTTTTATTTATGTTACAGTCATGCTGGAAACCTTTATTTACGTTTCGAAGATGCTGGATACCTTTATTGATGTTACAGAGATGTTGGATACCTTTATTTATGTTACAAAGATGCTGGATACCTTTATTTATGTTACAGAGATGCTGGATACCTTTATTTATGTTACAAAGATGCTGGATACCTTTATTTATGTTACAGAGATGCTGGATACCTTTATTTATGTTACAGAGATGCTGGATACCTTTATCTATGTTACAGAGATGCTGGATACCTTTATTTATGTTACTGAGATGCTGGATACCTTTATTTATGTTACAGAGATGCTGGATACCTTTATCTATGTTACAGAGATGCTGTATACCTTTATTTATGTTACTGAGATGCTGGATACCTTTATTTATGTTACAAAGATGCTGGATACCTTTATTTATGTTACAGAGATGCTGGATACCTTTATTTATGTTACAGAGATGCTGGAAACCTTTATTTATGTTACACAAATGTTGGAACCCTTTATTTATGTTACAGAGATGCTGGAAACCTTTATTTATGTTACAGAGATGCTGAAAACCTTTATTTATGTTACACAAATGTTGGAACACTTTATTTATGTTACACATTCATGTTACAGAGATAACTCTTCTTTCCTGATTGCAGATGCGATCAAGTCCACCAGAGGAAAAGTTGTTCTGGGTGACTGAAGTTGCAACAACTCACCTCCTGCAGACGTCACTTCAGGTAGACTTCTAGACTATACTGTTTACTATGAAAATGTTGCTATAACATGTGATCTCTTCTTTCTGATTACAGATACGATCAAATCAACCAGAGGAAAAGTTGTTCTATCTGAAGATGAAGTTGCAACCACCAAGCTGCTGCAGACGACACATCAGGTAGACTACTATACTAGGCTATACTATTTACTATGAAAATGTTGCTAAAACATGAAATATCTCTCTTTTCTGATTACAAATGCAATTAAATCCACCAGAGGAAAAGTTGTTCTGGCTGACTATGAAGTTGCAACCACCAAGCTGTTGCAGACGACACATCAGGTAGACTATTACTATATACTGTTTACAATGACAATGTTGCTAAAACATGTAATATCTCTTCTTTTCTGAATACAGATGCCATCAAAACCACCAGAGGAAAAGTTGTTCTGGGGGACTGAAGAAGTCACCTCAGGTAGACTTCTAGACTATACTGTTTACTATGAAAATGTTGCTATAACATGTGATCTCTTTTATTCTGATTACAGATGCGATAAAATCCACCAGAGGAAGAGTTGTTCGGGCTGACTTTGAAGTTGCAACCACCAAGCTGTTGCAGATTTCACATCAGGTAGACTAATAGAATATACGATTTACTATGAAAATGTTGCTAAAACATGTAATATCTCTATTTTCTGACTACAGATGCGATCAAATCCAAAGGTGGAAAAGTTGTTCTGGCTGACTATGAAGTTGCAACCACCAATCTGCTGCAGACGACACATCAGATGTACAACTAGACTATATTAATTACTATGAAAATGTTGTTAAACATATTTTATCTCTTCTTTTTTGTTTACATATGGGATCAAATCTACCACTGGAAATTATGATCTGGCCGACTATGAAGTTGGAACCACCAAGTTGCTGCCGACGACTGTCCACATCAGGTAGACTACTAGACTATATAATTTACTACGAAAAGGTTGCTAAAACATGTGATCTCTTCTTTTCTAATTACAGATGCGATCAAATCCACCGTAGGAAAAGATGTTCTTGCTGTCTACGAAGTTGCAAACACCAAGCTGCTGCGGACGACACATCAGGTAGACTACTAGACTATACTACTTACTATGAAAATGTTGCTAAAACATGTAATATCTCTATTTTCTGACTACAGATGCGATCAAATCCAAAGGTGGAAAAGTTGTTCTGGCTGACTATGAAGTTGCAACCACTAATCTGCTGCAGACGACACATCAGATGTACAACTAGACTATATTAATTACTATGAAAATGTTGTTAAACATATTTTATCTCTTCTTTTTTGTTTACATATGGGATCAAATCTACCACTGGAAATTATGATCTGGCCGACTATGAAGTTGGAACCACCAAGTTGCTGCAGACGACTGTCCACATCAGGTAGACTACTAGACTATATCATTTACTACGAAAAGGTTGCTAAAACATGTGATCTCTTCTTTTCTAATTACAGATGCGATCAAATCCACCGTAGGAAAAGATGTTCTTGCTGTCTACGAAGTTGCAAACACCAAGCTGCGGCGGACGACACATCAGGTAGACTACTAGCCTATACTATTTACTATGGAAAAAAACATGTAATATATCTTCTTTCTTGTTTACATATGTGAAAAGGAAAAGATGATTCTGACTGACTATGAAGTTGAAACCACCAAGCTGCTACCAACGACACATCAGGTAGACTACTAGACTATAATATTTACAATGAAAAAATTGCTAAAGTATACTATCTCTTCTTTTCTGATTGCAGATGCGATCACATCCGCAAGAGCAAAAGTTGTTCTGGCTTATTATGAAGTTGCAACCATCAAGCTGCTGCAGACGACAAATCAGGTAGACTACTAGACTATACTGTTTGCTAAGAAAATGTTGCTAAAACATGTAATATCTCTCATTTTCTAATTACGGATGCAATCAAATCCACCAGAGGAAAATTGTTTTGGCTATCTATGAAGTTGCAACAACCAACTTGCTGCAGCCGACACAACAGGTAGACTACTAGAATATCCTA
The DNA here is from genome assembly GCA_037043455.1 of Cyrtodaria siliqua. Classification (NCBI taxonomy): domain Eukaryota; kingdom Metazoa; phylum Mollusca; class Bivalvia; order Adapedonta; family Hiatellidae; genus Cyrtodaria; species Cyrtodaria siliqua. Next base: position 16,841 of record JAWPHD010007129.1, read on the forward strand.
TTTACTATGAAAATGTTGCTAAAACATGTGATCTCTTCTTTTCTAATTACAGATACGGTCAAATCCACCAGAGGAAAAGTTGTTCTGGCTGACTATGAAGTTGCAACTATCAAGCTGCTGCATACGACACATCAGGTAGACTACTAGACTATACCATTTACTATGAAAATGTTGCTAAAACATGTAATCTCTTCTTTTCTGAGTGAAGTTGTTTTTCAATCCACCAGTGGAATCGTTGTTCTGGCTGAATTTAAAGTTGCATCCACCAAGCTGCTACAGACGACACATCAGGTAGACTATTATTAGACTGTACTATTTACTATGAAAATGTTGCTAAAACATGTAATATCTCTACTTTTCTGACTACAGATGCGATCAAATCCAAAGTAGGATATGTCGTTCTTGCTGGCAATGAAGTTACAACCACCAATCTGCTGAAGAAAGACGACACATCAGGTGGATAACTAGACTATACTATTTATTATGAAACTGTTGCTAAAACATGTAATATCTCTTCTTTTCTGATTGCAGATGCGATCACACCCACCAGAGCAAAAGTTGTTCTGGCCTATTTTGAAGTTGCAACCATTAGACTATACTATTTACTATGAAAACGTTGATAAAACTTGTATGATTACATATGCGGTCAAATCCACCAGAGGAAACGTTGTTCTGGCTGAATTTGAAGTTGCAACCACCAAGCTTCTGCAGACGACACATCAGGTAAGACTATTTACTATGAACATGTTACTAAAACATGTTTTATCTCTTTTCGGTTTACAGATGCGATCAAATCCACCAGAGTAAAGGATGTTCTGGCTGACTATGAAGTTGCAACCACCAAGCTGCTGCAGACGACGCAACAAGTAGACTATTGGGCTATACTATTTCCTATGAAAATGTTGCTAAAATATGAAATATCTCTTCTGATTACAGATGCGATCAAATCCACCCGAGGAAATGTTCTGGCTGACTATGAAGTTGCAACCACCAAGTTGCTTCAGACGATACACCAGGTAGTCTACTATACTAGACTGTACTATTTACTATGACAATGTTGCTAAAACATGTGATCTCTTCTTTTCTTATTACAGATGCGATCAAATCCACCGGAGAAAAAGTTCTTGCTGTCTATGAAGTTGCAACCACCAAACTGCTGCAGACGACACATCATGTAGACTACTAAACTATATTATTTGCAATGAAAATGTTGCTAAAACATTTACTATCTCTCATTTTCTGATTACAGATGCAATCAAATCCACCAGTTCTGGCTGACTATTGCAACAACCAACCGGCTGCAGACGATACAACAGGTAGACTACTAGACTATACTATTTATTATAAAAACGGTGCTAAAATATGTAATATTTCTTTTTTGATTACAGATGAGATCAAGTCCACTAGAGGAAAAGATTTTCTGGCTGACTTTGAAGTTGCAACAACCAACATACTGCAGACAAGACATCAGGTAGACTACTAGACATTACTATTTACTATGAAAATGTTGCTAAAACATGTGATCTCTTCTTTTCTGATTTAGGTTGCGATCAAATGCACCAGTGGAAACATTATTCAGGCTGAATTTGATGTTGCTACCACCAAGTGCAGCAGACGCCATATCAGGTAGACTACTAGACTATATTATTTACAACGAAAATGTTGCTAAAGCATAATAATTCTTCTTTTCTGATTGCAGACGAAACAACAGGTAGACTACTACTAGACTGTATTATTTACTATGAAATGTTGCTAAAACATGTGATCTCTTCTTTTCTAATTACAGATGAGATCAGGTCCACCAGAGGAAAAGTTGTTCTGACTGTCTATGAAGTTGCAACAACCACCCTACTGCTGACGAGACATCAGGTAGACTACTAGACTATATTACTGCTTAGGAAATGTTGCAAAAACACATAATATCTCTTCTTTTCTGATAACAGATGCGGTACAATCCACAAGAGGAAAAATTGTTCTGGCTGACTATGAAGTTGCAACCTCCAACCTGCTGCATACGACACATCAGGTTGACTATTAGACTATATTATTTACAAGGAAAATGTTGCTAAAACGTGATCTCTTCTTTTCTGATAACAGATGCGATCGAATCCACCAGAGAAATAGTTGTTCTGGCTGACTATGAAATTGCAACCTCCAACTGCTGAAGACGACACATCAGGTAGACAATTAGATTGTACTATTTACTATGAATATTTTTGCTTAAACATGTTTATCTCTTCTTTTCTGTTTACAGATGCGTTCTAATACACGAGAGAAAAAGTTGTTCTGGCTGACTATGAAGTTGCAACCATCAACTTGCAGACGACACATCAGCTAGACTGTTTACTATGAAAATGTTTCTATATCATGTGATCTCTTCTTTGCTGATTGGAGCTGCTTTCCAATCCACCATTGGAAACGTTGTTCTGGCTGAATTTGAATTTGCATCCACCAAGCTGCTGCAGCTGCTGCAGCTGCTGCAGCTGCTGCAGATTTCACATCAGGTAGACTAATAGAATATACGATTTACTATGAAAATGTTGCTAAAACATGTAATATCTCTATTTTTCTGACTACAGATGCGATCAAATCCAAAGGAGGAAAAGTTGTTCTGGCCGGCTATGAAGTTGCAACCACCAATCTGCTGCAGACGACACATCAGATGGACAACTAGACTATACTAATTACTATGAAAATGTTGCTTACACATATTTTATCTCTTCTTTTTTGTTTACATATGCGATCAAATCTACCACTGCAAATGATGATCTGGCCTGGCCGACTATGAAGTTGCAACCACCAAGTTGCTGCAGACGACTGTCCACATCAGGTAGACTACTAGACTATATCATTTACTACGAAAAGGTTGCTAAAACATGTGATCTCTTCTTTTCTAATTACAGATGCGATCAAATCCACCGTAGGAAAAGACGTTCTTGCTGTCTACGAAGTTGCAAACACCAAGCTGCTGCGGACGACACATCAGGTAGACTTCTGGGCTGTACTGTTTACTATGAACATGTTTCTTTAACATGTGATCTCTTCTATTCGGATTACAGATGCGATAATATCCACCAGAGGAAAAGTTGTTCTGCTAGCTATGAAGTTGCAACAACCATCCTCCTGTAGATGTCACCTCATGTAGACTTCTAGACTATACTGTTTACTATGCAATTGTTGCTAAAACATGAAATATCTCTTCCATTCTGATTACAGAGGCAATTAAATAAACCAGAGGAAAAGTTGTTCTGGCTGGCTATGAACTTGCAACCATCAAGCTGCTGCAGACGACACATCAGGTAGACTATTGAACTACATGTATAATATTTACAACGAAAATGTTGCTAAAACATATACTATCTCATCTTTTCTGATTGCAGATGCGATCGAATCCACCAGAGGAAAAATAATTGCGGCTGACTAAGAAGTTGCAACAACCATCCTGCTGCAGCCGACACAACAGGTAGACTACTAGACTATACTATTTATTATGAAAATGTTGCTAAAACGTTTCTAATTACAGATGCGGTCAAATCTACCAGAGGAAACGTTATGGCTGACTATGAAGTTGCAACTATCAGCTGCAGCGGACGACACATCAGGTAGACTACTAGACTATACTACTTACTATGAAAATGTTGCTTAAACATGTAATATCTCTTCTTTTCTGATTGAAGTTGCTTTTCAATCAACCAGTGGAAACAGTGTTCTGGCTGAATTGGAAGTTGCATCCACCAAGCTGATGCAGACGACACATCAGCTAGACTACTAGTCAATACTGTTTACAATGAAAATGTTGCTATAACATGTAATATCTCTTCTTTTCTGATTGAATTGCGATCAAATGCACCAGTGGAAATTTGTTCTGGCTGAATTTGATGTTGCAACTACCAAGCTGCTGCAGAGGACAAATCAGGTAGACTATTAGACTATACTATTTACTATGAAATGTTGCTAAAACATGTAATATCTCTACTTTTCTGACTACAGATGCGATTAAATCTAAAGGAGGAAAGGTTGTTCTGGCTGGCTGACTGTAAAGTTGGAACCGCCAAGCTGCAGCAGACGACACATCAGGTGGACTTCTGAGACTATACTATGTACTATGAAAATGTTGCTTATACATGTTTTGTCTCTTCTTTTCTGTTTACATATGCGATCACATGCATTAGCGGAAATTATGATCCGGCTGACTATGACGTTGAAACCACCAAGCTGCTGCCGACGATACATCAGGTAGACTACTAGACTATTATATTTACAATGAAAAAATTGCTAAAGTATACTATCTCTTCTTTTCTGATTGCAGATGCGATCACATCCGCAAGAGCAAAAGTTGTTCTGGCTTATTATGAAGTTGCAACCATCAAGCTGCTGCAGACGACACATCAGGTAGACAACTAGACTATAGTGTTTACTACGAACATGTTGCTAAAACATATAATATCTCTCATTTTCTAATTACGGGTGCAATCAAATCCACCAGAGGAAAATTGTTCTGGCTATCTATGAAGTTGCAACAACCACCCTGCTGCAGCCGACACAACAGGTAGACTACTCGAATATCATATTTATTATGAAAATGTTTCTAAAACATGTGATCTCTTCTTTTCTAATTACAGATACGGTCAAATCTACCAGAGGAAAAGATGTTCTGGCTGACCATGAAGTTGCAACTATCAAGCTGCTGCATACGACACATCAGGTAGACTACTAGACTATACTATTTATGAACATGTTGCTAAAACATGTAATATCTCTTCTTTTCTGATTGAAGTTACTTTTGAATCAACCAGTGGAAACGTTGTTCTGGCTGAATTTGAAGTATTTACCAAGCTGCTGCAGACGACACATCAGGTAGATTATTAGACAGTACTATTTACTATGAACATTTTGCTAAAACATGTAATATCTCTACTTTTCTGACTACAGATGCGATCAAATCCAAAGTAGGATAAGTCGTTCTTGCTGGCAATGAAGTTGCAACCACCAATCTGCTGAAGACGACACATCAGGTGGATAACTAGACTATACTATTTACTATGTAAATGTTGCTAAAACATGTAATATCTCTTCTTTTCTGTTTACAGATGCGGTCAAATTCACCAGAGAAAGAGTTGTTCTGGCTGACAATGAAGTTGCAGCTTCCATGCTGCTGCAGCAGAAGACACATCAGGTAGACTACTAGACTATACTATTTACTATGAAAATGTTGCTAAAACATGTAAAATCTCTTCTTTTCTGATTGAAGTTGCGATCAAATCCACCAGAAGAAACATTGTTCTTGCTAATTTGAAGTTGCAACAACCAAGCTGCTGAAGACGGCACATCAGGTAGACTTCTAATCTATACTATTAACTATGAAAATTTTGCAAAAACGTGTATTATCTCTTCTGATTGAAGTTGCGATCAAATCCACAAGTGGAAACGTTGTCGGGCTGAATTTGAAGTTGCAACCACCAAGCTGCTGCAGACGACAAGGTAATCTTCTAAACTACACTATTTACTTAGAAACATTGCTAAAACGTAATTTTTTTTCTGATTACAGGTGCGATCAAATCCGCCAGAGGAAAAGTTGTTCTTGCTGGAGAAAGACGACACATCAGGTGGATAACTAGACTATACTATTTACTATGAAACTGTTGCTAAAACATGTAATATCTCTTCTTTTCTGATTGCAGATGCGATCACATCCACCAGAGCAAAAGTTGTTCTGGCTTATTTTGAAGTTGCAACCATCTAGCTGCTACAGGCGACACATCAGGTAGACTACTAGACTATACTATTTACTATGAAAACGTTGATAAAACTTGTCTAATTACATATGCGGTCAAATCCGCCAGAGGAAACGTTGTTCTAACTGAATTTGAAGTTGCAACCACCAAGCTTCTGCAGACGACAAATCAGGTAGACTATTTACTATGAAAATGTTACTAAAACATGTTTTGTCTCTTCTTTTCTGTTTACAGATACGATCAAATCCACCAGAGGAAAGGATGTTCTGGCTGACTATGAAGTTGCAACCACCAAGCTGCTGCAGACGACACATCAGGTAGACTATCAGACTATACTATTTACTATGAAAATATTGCTAAAACATAACATCTCTTATTTTCTGATTGCAGATGCGATCAAATCCACGAGAGGAAATGTAGTTCTGGTTCCAGAAATTTCATATCCGTCATGGCGCCATATCAACTATCTTGTAATGCGGTGACGTAAAGCACAATTTACATCTCAAACTATGATTTATGTTCTAGTTGCAGCCATAGACGTTTGAGTCATCACAAAAACAGGTAGGAAACGTTTTAATTTTTCATTTTCTGAAAAAAAAATTGTTAACAACATACTTATGCCTTATTATTTATTGTGTTATGCATTAAACATATTCATCTGTTAATGTAACTGACGTATATATGCATGCAAACATCGCTCTATTTTTCTCGCGGAATGAATTCGGTCGTTTCGATCGCTGCTTAAAGGTAATTAGAACATTCCTCTTGGAATTCTACAATTTGTACAGTTCATACATAGTTATAGATTGATGACATCAATCTATTTCTATACAATTAGGTCTACCTTTTTTGACTTGAAACAAGAGTCACGAGTGGTTCGGGGTGGTCAGTAAGATGAGGAATTAATACCACTGCTTGACTGTTGTTGCATGATCGTAAGAGGCGATTAATGGGCTTTACAAGTCGGAGTTTCTGTAAGACATGTTTCTCCAGCGGTTGTTAAGTTTCTGAATCCATGTCTCATAGTTTTATGTCTTGGATCCAGAAAGTTCATATCCGTCATGGCGCCATATCAACTATCTTGTGTTGCGGTGCCGTAAAACCCAATTTATAATTCAGCTGTGACATCTCAAACTATGATTTCTGTTCTAGATGCAGCCACAGACGTTTGAGTCATCACAAACACGGGTAGGAAACGTTTTAATTTTTCATTTTCTGAACATAATTTTGTTAATAACATAATTATGCCTTATTATTTATTATGTTATGCATTACACATGTTCATCTGTTAATGTACTCTTTGTTCGTATAGATGCATGCGAGCTTCGCGTCCATTTTTCTCGTGGGATGAATGCGGCCGTATCGATCACAGCTTAAAGGTAATTAGTAAATTTCCTCTTGGGTTTCTACAGTTTGTACAATTAATTGATGACATCAATCTATTCCTATACAATGAGATCATTGTTACCAACATTGACCTACCCTTTTATTATGTAACTAGTTTCTGGCCTTGATTTAATTATTTACATGTACATGTACTAAAACACTGTCGTTTTCTTCATGCTTCCAGATTATACAACTGTCTTCATTGTAATACATGTTTGCATATCTTCCAGATTCTGACACGTCTTCACCAGCCTGTCATCAAGATTTTACAACCGTGTTCATTGTAATACATCTTTAGCCTGTCTTCAAGATTCTACATCAGTTTATATGGAATTAGAACAACTGGTCACCTCAAATAACCAGGTTCTTGCCTATAGACATATTCGTGTTCGGTATTCTACAACCGTCTTCATTGTAACACATCTCGATCCCATCTTCCAAATTCTGTAACCGTCTTCATTGTAATACATCTCAAACCCATCTTCCAGATTCTACAACAGTCTTCATTGTAATACATCTCAAACGCATCTTCCAGATTCTACAACAGTCTTCATTGTAGTACATCTCAAACGCATCTTCCAGATTCTACAACAGTCTTCATTGTAATACATCTCAAACGCATCTTCCAGATTCTACAACCGTCTTCATTGTAGTACATCTCAAACCCATCTTCCAGATTCTACAACAGTCTCCATTGTAGTACATCTCAAACGCATCTTCCAGATTCTACAACAGTTTTCATTGTAATACATCTCAAACGCATCTTCCAGATTCTACAACAGTCTTCATTGTAGTACATCTCAAACGCATCTTCCAGATTCTACAACAGTCTTCATTGTAGTACATTTCAAACGCATCTTCCAGATTCTACAACCGTCTTCATTGTTGTACATCTCAAACGCATCTTCCAGATTCTACAACAGTCTTCATTGTAATACATCTTAAACGCATCTTCCAGATTCAACAACAGTCTTCATTGTAGTACATCTCAGACCCATCTTCCAGATTCTACAACAGTCTTCACTGTAGAACATCTCAAACGCATCTTCAAGATTCTACAACAGTCTTCATTGTATTACATCTCAAACGCATCTTCAAGATTCTACAACAGTCTTCATTGTAGTACATCTCAAACCAATCTTCAAGATTCTACAACAGTCTTCATTGTAATACATCTCTAACGCATCTTCAAGATTCTACAACATTCTTCATTGTAGTACATCTCAAACGCATCTTCCAGATTCTACAACAGTCTTCATTGTAGTACATCTCAAACCCATCTTCCAGATTCTACAACAGTCTTCATTGTAGTACATCTCAAACGCATCTTACAGATTCTACAACAGCCTTCATTGTAGTACATCTCAAACGCATCTTCCAGATTCTAAAACAGTCTTCATTGTAGTACATCTCAAACCCATCTTCCAGATTCTACAACAGTCTTCATTGTAGTACATCTCAAACCCATCTTCCAGATTCTACAACAGTCTTCACTGTAGTACATCTCAAACGCATCTTCCAGATTCTACAACAGTCTTTATTGTAGTACATCTCAAACGCATTTTCCAGATTCTACAACAGTCTTCATTGTAGTACATCTCAAACGCATCTTTAAGGTTCTACAACAGTCTTCATTGTAGTACATCTCAAACCCATCTTCCAGATTCTACAACAGTCTTCATTGTAGTACATCTCAAACGCATATTCCAGATTGTACAACAGTCTTCATTGTAGTACATCTCAAACGCATTTTCCAGATTCTACAACAGTCTTCATTGTAATACATCTCAAACGCATCTTCCAGATTCTACAACAGTCTTCATTGTAGTACATCTCAAACGCATCTTCCAGATTCTACAACAGTCTTCATTGTAGTACATATAAAACACATCTTCCAGATTCTACAACAGTCTTAATTGTAGTACATCTCAAACCCATCTTCCAGATTCTACAACAGTCTTCATTGTAATACATCTCAAACGCATCTTCCAGATTCTACAACAGTCTTCATTGTAGTACATCTCAAACCCATCTTCCAGATTCTACAACAGTCTTCATTGTAGTACATCTCAAACGCATCTTCCAGATTCTACAACAGTCTTCATTGTAGTACATCTCAAACGCATTTTCCAGATTCTACAACAGTCTTCATTGTAGTACATCTCAAACGCATCTTCCAGATTCTACAACAGTCTTCATTGTAGTACATATAAAACACATCTTCCAGATTCTACAACAGTCTTCATTGTAGTACATCTCAAACCCATCTTCCAGATTCTACAACAGTCTTCATTGTAATACATCTCAAACGCATCTTCCAGGTTCTACAACAGTCTTCATTGTAGTACATCTCAAACGCATCTTTCAGGTTCTACAACAGTCTTCATTGTAGTACATCTCAAACGCATCTTCCAGATTCTACAACAGTCTTCATTGTAGTACATCTCAAACGCATTTTCCAGATTCTACAACAGTCTTCATTGTAATACATCTCAAACGCATCTTCCAGATTCTACAACAGTCTTCATTGTAGTACATCTCAAACTCATCTTCCAGATTCTACAACAGTATTCATTGTAGTACATCTCAAACGCATCTTCCAGATTCTACAACAGTCTTCATTGTAATACATCTCAAACGCATCTTCCAGATTGTACAACAGTCTTCATTGTAGTACATCTCAAACGCATCTTCCAGATTCTACAACAGTCTTCATTGTAGTACATCCCAAACGCATCTTCCAGATTCTACAACAGTCTTCATTGTAGTACATATAAAACACATTTTCAAGATTCTACAACAGTCTTCATTGTAGTACATCTCAAACCCATCTTCCAGATTCTACAACAGTCTTCATTGTAGTACATCTCAAACCCATCTTCCAGATTCTACAACAGTCTTCATTGCAGTACATCTCAAACTCATCTTCCAGATTCTACAACAGTCTTCATTGTAGTACATCTCAAACCCATCTTCCAGATTCTACAACAGTCTTCATTGTAGTACATCTCAAACGCATCTTCCAGATTCTACAACAGTTTTCATTGTTGTACATTTCAAACGCATCTTCCAGATTCTACAACCTTCTTCATTGTTGTACATCTCAAACGCATCTTCCAGATTCTGTAACAGTCTTCATTGTAATACATCTCAAACCCATCTTCCAGATTCTACAACAGTCTTCATTGTAGTACATCTCAAACCCATCTTCCAGATTCTACAACAGTCTTCATTGTAGTACATCTCAAACCCATCTTTCAGATTCTACAACAGTCTTCACTGTAGTACATCTCAAACGCATCTTCAAGATTCTACAACAGTCTTCATTGTAATAAATCTCAAGTGCATCTTCCAGATTCTACAACAGTCTTCATTGTAGTACATCTCAAACCCATCTTCCAGATTCTACAACAGTCTTCATTGTATTACATCTCTAACGCATCTTCCAGATTCTACAACATTCTTCATTGTAGAACATCTCAAACGCATCTTCCAGATTCTACAACAGTTTTCATTGTAGTACATCTCAAACCGTTCTTCCAGATTCTACAACAGTCTTCATTGTAGTACATCTCAACCGCATCTTACAGATTCTACAACAGTCTTCATTGTAGTACATCTCAAACGCATCTTCCAGATTCTAAAACAGTCTTTATTGTAGTACATCTCAAACGCATCTTCCAGATTCTACAACCGTCTTCATTGTAGTACATCTCAAACGCATCTTCCAGATTCTACAACAGTCTTCATTGTAGTACATCTCAAACCCATCTTCCAGATTCTACAACAGTCTTCATTGTAGTACATCTCAAACCCATCTTCCAGATTCTACAACAGTCTTCACTGTAGTACATCTCAAACTCATCTTCCAGATTCTACAACAGTCTTCATTGTAGTACATCTCAAACGCATCTTCCAGATTCTACAACAGTCTTCATTGTAGTACATCTCAAACTCATCTTCCAGATTCTACAACAGTCTTCATTGTAATACATCTCAAACGCATTTTCCAGATTCTACAACAGTCTTCATTGTAGTACATCTCAAACGCATCTTTCAGGTTCTACAACAGTCTTCATTGTAGTACATCTCAAACCCATCTTCCAGATTCTACAACAGTCTTCATTGTAGTACATCTGAAACGCATCTTCCAGATTGTACAACAGTCTTCATTGTAGTACATCTCAAACGCATTTATCAGATTCTACAACAGTCTTCATTGTAATACATCTCAAACGCATCTTCCAGATTCTACAACAGTCTTCATTGTAGTACATCTCAAACTCATCTTCCAGATTCTACAACAGTATTCATTGTAGTACATCTCAAACGCATCTTCCAGATTCTACAACAGTCTTCATTGTAATACATCTCAAACGCATCTTCCAGATTGTACAACAGTCTTCATTGTAGTACATCTCAAACGCATCTTCCAGATTCTACAACAGTCTTCATTGTAGTACATCCCAAACGCATCTTCCAGATTCTACAACAGTCTTCATTGTAGTACATATAAAACACATTTTCAAGATTCTACAACAGTCTTCATTGTAGTACATCTCAAACCCATCTTCCAGATTCTACAACAGTCTTCATTGTAGTACATCTCAAACCCATCTTCCAGATTCTACAACAGTCTTCATTGCAGTACATCTCAAACTCATCTTCCAGATTCTACAACAGTCTTCATTGTAGTACATCTCAAACCCATCTTCCAGATTCTACAACAGTCTTCATTGTAGTACATCTCAAACGCATCTTCCAGATTCTACAACAGTTTTCATTGTTGTACATTTCAAACGCATCTTCCAGATTCTACAACCTTCTTCATTGTTGTACATCTCAAACGCATCTTCCAGATTCTGTAACAGTCTTCATTGTAATACATCTCAAACCCATCTTCCAGATTCTACAACAGTCTTCATTGTAGTACATCTCAAACCCATCTTCCAGATTCTACAACAGTCTTCATTGTAGTACATCTCAAACCCATCTTTCAGATTCTACAACAGTCTTCACTGTAGTACATCTCAAACGCATCTTCAAGATTCTACAACAGTCTTCATTGTAATAAATCTCAAGTGCATCTTCCAGATTCTACAACAGTCTTCATTGTAGTACATCTCAAACCCATCTTCCAGATTCTACAACAGTCTTCATTGTATTACATCTCTAACGCATCTTCCAGATTCTACAACATTCTTCATTGTAGAACATCTCAAACGCATCTTCCAGATTCTACAACAGTTTTCATTGTAGTACATCTCAAACCGTTCTTCCAGATTCTACAACAGTCTTCATTGTAGTACATCTCAACCGCATCTTACAGATTCTACAACAGTCTTCATTGTAGTACATCTCAAACGCATCTTCCAGATTCTAAAACAGTCTTTATTGTAGTACATCTCAAACGCATCTTCCAGAATCTACAACCGTCTTCATTGTAGTACATCTCAAACGCATCTTCCAGATTCTACAACAGTCTTCATTGTAGTACATCTCAAACCCATCTTCCAGATTCTACAACAGTCTTCATTGTAGTACATCTCAAACCCATCTTCCAGATTCTACAACAGTCTTCACTGTAGTACATCTCAAACTCATCTTCCAGATTCTACAACAGTCTTCATTGTAATACATCTCAAACGCATTTTCCAGATTCTACAACAGTCTTCATTGTAGTACATCTCAAACGCATCTTTCAGGTTCTACATAGTCTTCATTGTAGTACATCTCAAACCCATCTTCCAGATTCTACAACAGTCTTCATTGTAGTACATCTGAAACGAATCTTCCAGATTGTACAACAGTCTTCATTGTAGTACATCTCAAACGCATTTATCAGATTCTACAACAGTCTTCATTGTAATACATCTCAAACGCATCTTCCAGATTCTACAACAGTCTTCATTGTAGTACATCTCAAACCCATCTTCCAGATTCTACACCAGTCTTCATTGTAGTACATCTCAAACGCATCTTCCAGATTCTACAACAGTCTTCATTGTAGTACATCTCGAACCCATCTTCCAGATTCTACAACAGTCTTCATTGTAATACATCTCAAACGCATCTTCCAGGTTCTACAACAGTCTTCATTGTAGTACATCTCAAACGCATCTTTCAGGTTCTACAACAGTCTTCATTGTAGTACATCTCAAACCCATCTTCCAGATTCTACAACAGTCTTCATTGTACATCTCAAACGCATCTTCCAGATTCTACAACAGTCTTCATTGTAATACATCTCAAACGCATCTTCCAGATTCTACAACAGTCTTCATTGTAGTACATCTCAAACCCATCTTTCAGATTCCCGCTGCGGGTTCGAACCCCACTGGGAGATCGACTTGTCAAGTAAGAAGTATTGATTCCTACGGATGGCGGGAGGCATACAGTTCTACTGGTTCTAACCAGGAAAAATGGGATTGTCTGCCCCTACCACAAAATAATCGACCGTCATATGTGGCCTAACATGTGCCGATTCTACATCCATCTTCTGAAACCACAAAACATAACGCTTGATTATGTCGCCCCGGTGTCAGTTTTGCATAAAATCGAATGTCATTTATAGCCTAAAATGTGCTGAAATGACGTTAAACAGCACTCAGCCAGCCAACCTACTATGGCTGCCTAACATGTGTAAAAATGACGTAAAACGCCAGACAAACAAACCAACAAATATTCCAGATTCTACATCCATTTTCATTGTAATACACATTCACCTGTCTTCCAGATTCTACTACAACCGACATCATTGTAATAAATCTCCAGTCCATCTTCCAGATGTTATATCCGATTTCATTGTTTACATCTCCAGCCCAACTTCCAGATTCTACATCATATATAGACCAAAACGTGCTAAAATGACAGACCATTCCAGATTCTTCATCATAATTAAGCCTGTCTTCCAGAATATACATCCGCCTTCATATGAAAAAAATGGTGGTCTGCATCTGCCACTTAAAATGACTGATTTATTTGATTTTTTCAATGTTCTGAAAATGACAAAATACACCATTCAACTAACCAACCAACCAACCTGTCTTCCAGATTCTATACCCGTCTTCGTTGTAATACATCTCCAGCCTATGTTCCAGATTCTACACCCGTCTTTCTTGTAATGCATCTACAGCCCGTCTTCCAGATTATACATCCGTCTTCCCTGGAAAAGGTCGGTGGTCTGCGTCCACCAGTTAAAAATCGACTATCAGATATAGCCTAAAATGTGCTGAAAATTACGAATACACCAACCAGCCAGCCCAGCGAACCAGCCAGACCAAGTCAGCCAGCCAGCTAAGGGTGTCGGGAAGCGCACTCACGTCATCAATTCCACCCGGGTTAGTTGCCCCGTCTCGGATTTGTTATAGAGAGTCGCCCTCCCGGACACGTGGGTTTTCCCCGGGTACTCCGGTTTCCTCCCACACTATGACAGTGCACTGGCACGTCATCCGTGCTATCGTCCATGAGAAGCCGGAATGGTTGGTAAATGGTTGTAATATAAAACGTTATGAATTACGCTTTAAATAACAACAAGTCCTAGTCACACCTCCTCGTGGTACCAACTGGAAACTATGGATTCTCAAATCAGAAAATCTGTAGGCTAAGGTGACGGGTCGCAATTCAAATACACATTAATTTATTTATTAAATTTTTTTTTTTTTTCATCATACATGTATATATGAGTTTAAAAATGACGTAAAACACATACAAACAAACACATGGCCAATGTTTGTGGAAACTTAACCCATGAACAATAGAGGGCGCAGCTGGAAACTGCATTTTAGAACTACGATTCCTTTAGGTACCCTTTGACAGTCAATCAACCTCTGTGGCATGCTAACTCGCTTGTAACATAGCCTACACGTTGAACAGCTGAGTACAAGTCTGTATCAGTCATTAATCAGGCAACCTTAGTACAAAAGGACCTGAGGGTTCGAGTTAGAAGGAATCTAACTTTAATTACATATCTGAATCATACACGTCGCATGTATTTACAACTTTTGGGTTATTTTGATTTTATGGCGTCTTTTAGCATCGAGCTCAATGACCAACTGTATAGTGCTGCCACACTGCCGTTATCATCTTACAGGTACTATAGATATAACCCGTTATCATCTTACAGGTACTATAGATATAATCCGTCATCATCTTACAGGTACTATAGATATAACCCGTTATCGTCTTACAGGTACTATAGATATAACCCGTTATCGTCTTACAGGTACTATAGATATAATCCGTCATCATCTTACAGGTACTATAGATATAACCCGTTATCGTCTTACAGGTACTATAGATATAACCCGTTATCATCTTACAGGTACTGTAGATATAACCCGTTATCGTCTTACAGGTACTATAGATATAACCCGTTATCATCTTACAGGTACTATAGATATAATCCGTCATCATTTTACAGGTACTATAGATATTACCCGTTATCGTCTTACAGGTACTATAGATATAACCCGTTATCATCTTACAGGTACTATAAATATAACCCGTTATCATCTTACAGGTTATTTGCCCTAATTTGCTCTGCTTGGTCCTAGCTCTCGAGTGTATGGGACTACGTGGACGGCTAGGTATCTCTGTGATGGTATTATGTGTATAATCAAATGTGTAAAACACGAAACACACAGCAAATCGTGAAGTATTAGCAAGCTTTCAAAACTCCATCTAGATGTATTAATCTATTTAAACCTGCTTGCGTATAATTCAATAAAAGGTACTAACATTAGAAGACATTTGGAATATTTTACCTACGCCTCAATGTATAATTAGCAAATAGTAATATGCAAAAACAATTTGTTATGAATTATTCATATACATATTATCGGTAATAATAATTTGTGGACAGCCACCTAGAAATAAATATTTTACAGCCAAAATATATTTTTGATAGTGGCTTTCCTATGTAAATTCATTGTTGACTGGGGGCAGCAGAACATTTGGAAACCTCAAATTCATTTACTTTAGTTAGCTAAACATTACTTTCGGGATGTCTTAATTTAGATTTATTAAACACATAAAACACATTTTTGGATAGAAATTCTAAAAAACAAACAATCGACAGTGTCTAATGATAGAGAGCCGGTCTACCATACGAGAGGTCGTGGGTTCAATCCAAAATCTAACTGTTGATGGAACAGAATTTTGCATTGAAACTGCTCTATCAAAAAAAAAATGTTTGAAAAGTAACGTATGCAAGACAGTTGAAGGTACTCAGAATGTCGTTTTCTGTGATATTCAACTTATTTTTACGTACTACTTAAATTGTCTGATTTTTTTTCAGAAACAGGCGCCCCAAACTGAAGGTGATTACCAGAGGTTATTGACCATGCAGTTTCATCATTACCGTCGCATATTTAAACTGTATTCTTATATGTCTATCTGGTCCACAAATGTAACTGTATTCTTAAACATCTATCTGGTTCACACATGTAACTGTATTCTTATATACCTATCTGCTTCACAAATGTAACTGTATTCTTAAATACCCATCTGGTTCACAAATGTAACTGTCTTAGATGCATATCTGGATCAAAAACGCAACTGTATTCTTATATATCTATCTGGTTCACAACTGTTACTGTGGCATTCGGTATTCCGTAGTCACTAACGAGTAGCGACCCTAATCTTAGCTGTGAGAATCATAGCTCTTTTGATTTATATAGAGGATCTTACATGAGTGACTGTATTATTGATTTTAATAAACGAGTTTGATAAAATGATAGGATACGAGGCTCTTTTTTAACTAAATGATATTTACATGTTTTCACATCAAAGGTGTGGGGACTTAAACCGCAAAAATTGCCAAAAGCAATACCCCACCCGTAACGTATGAGTGTAAATTATAAAAAAAAAAAAACAGAAACACAACAATAACAAACACCATACTTGCCTACACACATGCATTATAATAACGTGCACTCATCACTGCTAAAATTGTTATGTTGCAACACACTGGCATAGGAAATGCTACAATAAGAAAAGAAAAAATGTTTTTATCCTATGTATATAGTGTTGTTCCTCCTCTACCATTTCTTTAATGAGTGGCAGTTAACGTCATAAGTCCCAAAAGTAACGCGTTAGAAAAAGTAACGTGTAACCCCTAAATCTCCAACACATTACTCTTGATTTTCTATTTTCTAACGTGTTAGAAACGAGATTTCCCCTATATATTCAACAGAAAAGTAACGATAATTCAACATTTTCTAACGCGTTAAGACGTATAAAAAATTAACACATTAGTATTTACACGTTTAATCAAAGAGTAATGCGTCTCCTGTTAAGCAGTTTTCGCATTCTAGGAGTAACGCGTTTAAAACAATGGCTTACTAATAGCTCAGCATTTTTCCCTTGAGAGTGGAACTCCTGCAATATCTTACTGCCACCAACCTTAAACCCAACTTTGGTAAAAGTCCAAATTAATTTACTAAAGTAATTGCGCAAATTAATTGTCATAACCAAGGGCAATAACTCTATAATGCATGCATTGATTATGCAAAACTTTAGAACTCGTGAGATCTACTTAAAATAAACCGTTATTAACCAATTTTGTTGAAAAAGCTTATCGATGACAAACAATTCACATAAGTCTGTCTGTTTATAGCCAGAAGACGGACAGATACAACAGTAAACTACATATTTAAAGCTTTATATTGAAGGAAAACGTACGGTTTGTTGTGGTAAGAAAGAATTGTAAAAGGAAAACTGTGTTATAAGCTTGTTTTTCTTTATTTCCATATAATAATTTAACTTTCATTTACATACATGTACAAACAAACAATTTGCATGCTTTATATAACAGAATATGGAAGATGAATTGAATTGAATTGAATTGGGCTTTAAGGCGCACCAACACATGAAAGGTTATATGGCGCCTAACATGAATGAACATGCCAGGCTCATCCTCCATTTACATCAAGATAACCTGTGGAGAATGGGCTTTGAACCTTTTAACCTGCAGAACTACAGAGTTGCTGAAAATGCTATAGTAGTCATTCCATATACGATGGAGCCACGTTTCCATGTGTGTCAGAGAAATCTTTGAAAATGAATGATGTCATTTCAAATAATACAATAAAAACAAAACAAATTATATGTGAAGTACTGAATGAAATGTTGTTTCAATGGAAATGCAACAACTAATTAAAATTATCAAGTTATATAATTTATACTAAAAGAAAAAGAAACGCCACTCGGACATTTTCGCCATATAATGTATAAAAGTCTAACATAGCCACATACCACTCGATTAACAACAGTATATTACACATACAATATATAGCGGAAACTCCCAAATTGCGTTTCTGTTTTACCCCAAGATCACTAGTTTGAATGATATGTGAAGAATGTTTCAAGAAGACTGCTTGAATGGTTTTATAGATCAGTTCTAAAAATGAAATTGTGACAAAAAAAAATCTACTTCTTTACCATTAAATGCCATCAATGTTAGAAAGTTCTATGCATCTAAAGGCACCAAGATAACACTAGTCTGAAAGACAACTTGAATGTTTGAATGAACATTTAGATAAATTGGCCTTTTTCCATGGAAACACAAAACCATACTAAGTTAAAATTCTGTTCTCTATATCTAAAGGCACAACAAAACCACTAGGTTGATATCTTGAGTTACTATTAAAAAGCTACATTGAACGTGTTTCACTAAGCTGGTCCTTATGTTCTGTTCAGTTTAAAGGGACATATAGCAATCTTGATTTTCTTAAAACTCGCGGCGTCCCATTAGTTTTCCTTCATAATTTGCATTTTTAAAATCAAATTAATTATTTAAATAGTTCAAAACAAATTGTTTTTGAAAATTAGTGTTTATTATAATGCGTCAAAAATATAGTAAACTCTACATGGTAGTATAACAAAGAAATTTTGAAAACCCAAAATTATATTTAAATATAAATACGTAGGTTTAAAGTTAAAATTGTAATGGATTAATGGATTAATAAATCGAGGTGCTAATTGTAATGTTTGATAAAACTTCAGATTGCCACGTGCCTCTTTAATTTCTATAAAAAAAATAAACATTTTGTCTTCACATGCTTAGAAAAACATATCTTTTTGTTTAATATATACTAATAAATTGCATGCATTGGTTTGGGTTTTAAGGCGCACCAACACATGAAAGGTTATATGGTGCCTAACAGGAAGGAACGTGCCAGGCTCATCCTCCATTTACATCAAGGTAAAATATGGAGAATGGGCCTAGAACCGTCTTACCTGTTCATAAACTGCAGAGTTGCTGCAAATTCTATAGTAGACACTCCATTTACGATGGAGCCACGTTTCCACGTCATGATAAAGTCCTTGAATGAGCATGATAAAAAATGGCAAAATGAGTTTGAATAGTGGGGTTAATAAATTGAAAGTATTATTTCATATCTGGCTTTTAAGGCATTGCTAGTGATGTACATTTTTACTGAAGTGTGTTTACAACTGACAGCGAAATATGAAGATATTTGTATTATATATATTCGGTAAAATATAAATGGACCAGAAGTTATAATAGTAGGAATATATATATATGACCACTAAAATGTATATATCGCTGAATTGATACACGTTGTATACATTAAAATTCAAAAACATATTTAAATTCGAGCTAAAAATGACAGAGATATGATATCACAAATCACGTAGGGGTCATTACTAAAAACGTGCAGATCTGTATAATAGCAACGGATCTACTCATGCCGAACGTAACGCATACTTTTTACACGGACCCTTATGTATTTTGAGATTTTTTTTCTCTACCACTATTCGTTCAATTTCGGGTTATAGATTTTTTTAAACGCCTCTATTCAGTGATATATGCATTTCAAAATTACGATATACATTGTGTCCCATCTATTATTAAAACCTGTGACCGCTTTTAACATCGACTCCTAGGTCATTTACGACATCATTTTTCTGTCGATTTATTCTCGAATTCAGTAATGTTTTCGGCTTTTGAAAATACACAAATGTATCTTTTCAGTGGTATATACATTATAACTTTACAATGCCTATTTCATTTTCTATTTCCGCGTGTCAAAACAAATATAAAAGAATCATCCAGTAAACTATTAAAGGGTTATTGCAACATTCCTTTTGACATCGTTGAGTGTAACAACTAATTTCGAACATTATTTATGCTTTATTAGAATACAAACGTTCGTTTCACTTAATGTGTATACCTTAAATACTCGTGAACCTAAGTTATCGCAATTTACGTTACCATCTTTAATGAAGGTGTTGGATTTAAGAAATTAAGAACATTTAAGAGTTTATATCCGAAAATTACTCCAAACCTTATACTGAGGTTATCACAGGCATACGTACCATGGTTCTTGTATTGTCCGTTACATTGTGTGTGTTTTATAATCAGTTTCTATTGTCCGTGTGTTGCCACTAAATTGGCACTAATATGCTGCTACTGCTGGCATTAGTTAGCAGTAGCAGTAGCAGTAGCAGTAGCAATAGCAGTAGCAAACATATGATGGTTGCGAAAGGGGGTGTCTGTTAAACATGATGGTGGGAAAGTAGAAACAACATACTTGCGTAAAGAAAACATATATCGCATATATCGTCATAATTACGATGAATATTGACTCTGCTAGTGCTACTGCTGGCAGTAGCTACTGCTACTGCTGGCAGTAGTTAGCAGTAGCAATAGCCGTAGCAATAGCAGTACCAAACATATGATGGTTGTGAAAGGGGTTGTATGTTAAACATGATGGGGGGAAAGTAGAAACAACATATTTGCGCAAAAAAAACATCATATATCGATGATCATATATCGTCGTAATTAATATGACTATTGACTCTACTGCTGCTACTCCTGGCAGTAGCTACTGCTACTGCTACTGCTGCTACTGCTGCTACTGCTGGCAGTAGTTAGCAGTAGCAGTAACAGTAGCAATTGCAGTAGCAAACATATGATGGTTGCGAAAGATGCGAAAGGGGTTGTCTGCTAAACATGATGGTGGGAAAGTAGAAACAACATACTGCGCAAAGAAAACACTTCCGATGAATATACCTACTGAGATGGTGCTCTACTGCTGGCCGTTACTACTGCTACTGCTGGCAGTAGCAGCATACTGCTGGCAGTAGCAGCAGTAGCAGTAGCAGTAACAGTAGCTACTGCTTCTGCTGCTACTGCTACTGCCAACTTCACGTTCATCACTTCACGCTAAAACATATAATACATCTACCCCATGCCAGTGCATGATTAAATATAAAATACATCTACCCCACGCCACTTCACGCTAAAACATATAATACATCTACCCCATGCCAGTGCATGATTAAATATGTAATACATCTACCCTACGCCACTTCACGCTAAAACATATAATACATCTACCCCACACCACTTCACGCTAAAACATATAATACATCTACCCCACGCCAGTGCATGATTGAATATATAATACATCTACACCATGCCAGTGTATGATTAATTATATAATACATCTACCCCACGCCAGTGTATGATTAATTATATAATAAATCTATCCCACGCCAGTGCATGATTAAACATATAATACATCTATCCCACGCCAGTGCATGATTAAATATATAATACATCTACCCCATGCCAGTGCATGATTAAACATATAATACATATACCACACACCAGTGCATGATTAAACATATACTACATCTACCCAACACCAGTGCATGATTAAACATATAATACATCTACCCCCCACCAGTGCATGATTAAACATATAATACATCTTCCCCACGCCAGTGCATGATTAAACATATAATACATCTACGCCACGCCAGTGCATGATTAAATACATAATACATATACCCCACGCCAATGCATGATTAAACATATAATACATCTACCCCATGCAGGTGCATGATTAAATATATAATACATCTACCCCACGCCAGTGCATGATTAAATATATAATACATCTACCCCACGCCAGTGCATGATTAAACATATAATACATCTACCCCACGCCACTTCACGCTAAAACATATAATACATCTACCCCACGCCAGCGCATGATTAAATATATAATACATCTGCCAGTGCATGTAAATAATAGAATGCATCTACCCCACGCCAGTGCATGATTAAATATATAATACATCTACCCACTCCACTTCACGCTAAAACATATAATACATCTACCCCCACGCCACTTCACGCTAAAAGATATAATACATCTACCCCACCCCAGTGCATGATTAAATATATAATACATCTACCTCACTCCACTTCACGCTAAAACATATAATACATCTACCCCACGCCAGTGCATGATTAAACATATTATACATCTACCCCATGCAAGTGCATGATTAAATATATAATACATCTATCTCACGCCAGTGCATGTTTAAAACATATAATACATCTAACCAACGCCAGTGCATGATTAAATATATAATACATCTACCCCACGCCAGTGCATGATTAAATTTATAATACTTCTACCCCACTCCACTTCACGCTAAAACATATAATACATCTACCCCACGCCACTTCACGCTAAAAGATATAATACATCTACCCCACCCCAGTGCATGATTAAATATATAATACATCTACCTCACTCCACTTCACGCTAAAACATATAATACATCTACCCCACGCCAGTGCATGATTAAACATATTATACATCTACCCCATGCAAGTGCATGATTAAATATATAATAAATCTACCCCACGCCAGTGCATGATTAAACATATAATACATCTACCCCACGCCAGTGCATGCTTAAATATATAATACAGCTACCCCACGCCAGTGCATGATTAAATATATAATACATCTACCCCATGCCACTTCACACTAAAACATATAATACATCTACCCCACGCCAGTGCATGATTAAACATATAATACATCTACCCCACGCCAGTGCATGATTAAACATGTAATACATCTACCCCCACGCCACTGCATGATTAAATATATAATACATCTACCCCACGCCAGTGCATGATTAAATATATAATACATGTACCCCACGCCAGTGCATGATTAAACATATAATACATCTACCCCACGCCAGTGCATGATTAACAATATAATAAATCTACCCCACGCCACTTCACGCAAAAACATATTATACATGTACCCCACGCCACTGCATGATTAAATATATTATACATCTACCCCATGCCAGTGCATGATTAAACATATAATACATCTACCCCACGCCAGTGCATGATTAAACATATAATACATCTACCCCACGGCAGTGCATGATTAAACATATAATACATCTACCCCCACGCCACTTCACGCTAAAACATATAATACATCTACCCCACGCCAGTGCATGATTAAATATATAATACATCTACCCCACGCCAGTGCATGATTAAACATATAATACATCTACCCCCACGCCACTTAACGCTAAAACATATAATACATCTACCCCACGCCAGTGCATGATTAAATATATAATACATCTACCCCACGCCAGTGCAGGATTAAACAAATAATACATCTACCCCACGCCACTTCACGCTAAAACATATAATACATCTACCCCCACGCCACTTCACGCTAAAATATATAATACATCTACCCCACCCCAGTGCATGATTAAATATATAATACATCTACCTCACTCCACTTCACGCTAAAACATATAATACATCTACCCCACGCCTGTCCATGATTAAACATATAATACATATACCCCACGCCAGTGCATGATTAAATATATAATATTTCTACCCAACGCCAGTGCATGATTAAACATATAATACATCGACCCCACGCCAGTGCATGATTAAATATATAATACATCTACCCCACGCCACTTCACGCTAAAACATATAATACATCTACCCCACGCCAGTGCATGATTAAACATA
Organism: Cyrtodaria siliqua; assembly: GCA_037043455.1. NCBI lineage: Eukaryota > Metazoa > Mollusca > Bivalvia > Adapedonta > Hiatellidae > Cyrtodaria > Cyrtodaria siliqua. The sequence goes on from JAWPHD010007129.1 coordinate 40,820, forward strand.
TAATACATCTACCCCACGCCACTTCACGCTAAAACATATAATACATCTACCCCAAACCAGAGCATGATTAAATATAAAATACATCTACCTCACACCACTTCACGCTAAAACATATTATACATCTACCCCACGACAGTGCATGATTAAATATATAATACATCTACCCCAAGCCAGTGCATGATTAAACATATAATACATCTACCCCAAGCCAGTGCATGATTAAACATATAATACATCTACCCCACGCCAGTGCATGATTAAACATATAATATATCTACCCCCACGCCACTTCACGCTAAAACATATAGTACATCTACCCCACGCCAGTGCATGATTAAATATATAATACATCTACCCTACGCCACTTCACGCTAAAACATATAATACATCTACCCCACGCCAGTGCATGATTAAATATATAATGCATCTACCCCACGCAAGTGCATGATTAAACATATAATACATCTACCCCACGCCAGTGCATGATTAAACATATAATACATATACCCCACGCCAGTGCATGATTAAATATATAATACATCTACCCCACGCCAGTGCATGATTACATTTATAATACTTCTACCCCACTCCACTTCACGCTAAAACATATAATACATCTACCCCACACCACTTCACGCTAAAACGTATAATAAATCTACCTCACGCCAGTGCATGATTAAACATATAATACATCTACCCCACGCCAGTGCATGATTAAATATATAATACAGCTACCCCACGCCAGTGCATGATTAAATATATAAGTCATCTACCCTATGCCACTTCACACTAAAACATATAATACATCTACCCCACGCCAGTGCATGATTAAACATATAATACATCTACCCCGCGCCAGTGCATGATTAAACATATAATACATCTACCCCCACGCCAGTGCATGATTAAATATATAATACATCTACCCCACGCCAGTGCATGATTAAATATATAATACATGTACCCCACGCCAGTGCATGATAAAACATATAATACATCTACCCCACGCCAGTGCATGATTAACAATATAATATATCTACCCCACGCCACTTCACGCTAAAACATATTATACATGTACCCCACGCCACTGCATGATTAAATACATAATACATCTACCCCATGCCAGTGCATGAATAAACATATAATACATCTACCCCACGCCAGTGCATGATTAAACATATAATACATCTACCCCACGGCAGTGCATGATTAAACATATAATACATCTACCCCCACGCCACTTCACGCTAAAACATATAATACATCTACCCCACGCCAGTGCATGATTAAATATATAATACATCTACCCCACGCCAGTGCATGATTAAACATATAATACATCTACCCCCACGCCATTTCACGCTAAAACATATAATACATCTACCCCACGCCAGTGCATGATTAAATATATAATACATCTACCCCACGCCAGTGCAGGATTAAACAAATAATACATCTACCCCACGCCACTTCACGCTAAAACATATAATACATCTACCCCCACGCCACTTCACGCTAAAATATATAATACATCTACCCCACCCCAGTGCATGATTAAATATATAATACATCTACCTCACTCCACTTCACGCTAAAACATATAATACATCTACCCCACGCCAGTCCATGATTAAACATATAATACATATACCCCACGCCAGTGCATGATTAAATATATAATACTTCTACCCCACGCCAGTGCATGATTAAACATATAATACATCGACCCCACGCCAGTGCATGATTAAATATATAATACATCTACCCCACTCCACTTCACGTTAAAACATATAATACATCTACCCCACGCCAGTGCATGATTAAATATATAATACATCTACCTCACGCCACTTCACGCTAAAACATATAATACATCTACCCCACGCAAGTGCATGATTAAACATATAATACATCTACCCCACGCCACTTCACGCTAAAACATATAATACATCTACCCCACACCAGATTAATGATTAAATATAAAATACATCTATCCCACACCACTTCACACTAAAACATATTATACATCTACCCCACGCCAGTGCATGATTAAATATATAATACATCTACCCCAAGCCAGTGCATGATTAAACATATAATACATCTACCCCAAGCCAGTGCATGATTAAACATATAATACATCTACCCCACGACAGTGCATGATTACACATATAATACATCTACCCCCACGCCACTTCACGCTAAAACATATAATACATCTACCCCACGCCAGTGCATGATTAAATATATAATACATCTACCCTACGCCACTTCACGCTAAAACATATAATACATCTACCCCACGCCAGTGCATGATTAAATATATAATGCATCTACCCCACGCAAGTGCATGATTAAACATATAATACATCTACCCCACGCCAGTGCATGATTAAACATATAATACATCTACCCCACGCCAGTGCATGATTAAACATACATCTACCCCACGCCAGTGCATGATGAAACATACATCTACCCCACGCCAGTGCATGATTAAACATATAATACATCTACCCCACGCCAGTGCATGACGAAGCATATAATACATCTACCCCACGCCACTTCACGCTAAAACATAGATAGATATTTTATTCAAACATAAGGCATTACGCCCAACAGTTCACATGCAAATAGTACATACATATAAACATGTATATGAAATACACACAATATTTTCCAGTTAATGACAATTTGTATAATTTCATAGGTGAGTTTCAAGATCATCTGTATATGTTACTAGTTAAAAAGTATTTGACAACTATTAAGTATATAAGTGTTTAATATATATTTTTAAATTAATATTCCTAAGTACTGATCAGAACACATTTATATCTGTGGACAAAAATGGAGAAAAGTGATATTTATTTATAAAACATGTCGTCTCTTCTTTTAAAACTTTTACAAATGAAAACGGACAGTTTCTTTAATAAACTCTTGTTTTCTGTTGTCATAAGTTCAATAAATTTTGGTATGTTTGGCCGTTTCCAAAAATATTTGTTAACATATTCTTTTCTTATATCTTGATATAGTGAACACTCCAATACAAAGTGAAATTCGTCTTCTAGTATATTACATAGCTGGCATTTTCTTTCGGATCTTGGTGTTTTATTTGGTCTATGCCATCGACCAGTTTCTATTTCTAACCTGTGACTAGAGACTCTTAGTTTTGTAAAAAAAGCTCTAAATTTCTTTATATTTAGTACATCTAGATAATACTTAAACCTGAAATCTGATATTATTCTGTATGTACTAGCTCTAGTGGAATCCGATAATTCAGCATTCCAATTTTGTATAAACATATCTTTAATTCGTTGTTTAAATATATTAATGAAATACGTTATGTTTTCTACTCCTTGAGAATACCAAACTTCATTAAATCCTGTTCGTTCCAATAACCCTTTAACTTGAGATGCCCAGTTTAATTTATTTGGGTTTACGATCAGATCATCTAACATAACATTATACATATTTTTTTATATATTTGCGATCACTCGTACGTGTAATTTTTAACCAGAACCGGATAATATAGGCCATACGTTGAATTTTTAAAGGGACTCTCCCGAGTTCTCCATATATGAAATTGTTTTGAGTTTGTGTTTTAACACATAAAAGTTGTTTACAAAATTGAAGGTGTACTTTCTAAAACATATAATACATCTAACCCACGCCAGTGCATGATTAAACATATAATACATCTACCCCACACCAGTGCATGATTAAACATATAATACATCTACCCGACGCCAGTGCATGATTAAACATATACATCTACCCCACGCCAGTGCATAATTAAATACATAATACATCTACCCCATGCCAGTGCATGATTAAACATATAATACATCTACCCCACGCAAGTCACGTTAGTGCATGATTAAATATATAATACATCTACCCCACGCCAGTGCATGATTAAATATATAATACATCTACCCCACGCCAGTGCATGATTAAACATATAATACATCTACCCCACGCCAATTCACGCTAAAATATATAATACATCTACCCCACGCCAGCGCATGATTAAATATATAATACATCACCCCACGTCAGTGCATGATTAAAAAATAATACATCTACCCATTCCACTTGACGCTAAAACATATAATACATCTACCCCCACGCCACTTCACGCTAAAACATATAATACATCTACCCCACCCCAGTGCATGATTAAATATATAATACATCTACCTCACTCCACTTCACGCTAAAACATATAATACATCTACCCCACGCCAGTGCATGATTAAATATATAATACATCTACCCCACGCCAGTGCATTATTAAACATATAATACATCTACCCCACGCCAGTGCATGATTAAATATATAATACATCTACCCCACGCCAGTGCATGATTAAATTTATAATACATCTACCCCACTCCACTTCACGCTAAAACATATAATACATCTACGCCACGCCACTTCACTCTAAAACGTATAATACATCTACCCCACGCCAGTGCATGATTAAACATATAATACATCTACCCCACGCCAGTGCATGATTAAACATATAATACATCTACCCCACACCAGTGCATGATTAAATATATAATACATCTACCCCCATGCGACTTCACGCTAAAACATATAATACATCTACCCCACGACAGTTCAAGATTAAACATATAATACATCTACCCCACGCCAGTGCATGATTAAACATATAATACATCTACCCCCACGCCACTGCATGATTAAATATATAATACATCTACCCCACGCCAGTGCATGATTAAATATATAATACGTCTACCCCATGCCAGTGCATGATTAAACATATAATAAATCTACCCCACGCCGGTGCATGATTAAACATATTATACATTTACCCCCACGCCAGTGCATGATTAAATATATAATACAGCTACCCCATGTCAGTGCATGATTAAATATATAATACATCTACCCCATGCCAGTGCATGATTAAACATATAATACACCTACCCCACGCCAGTGCATGATTAACCATATAATACATCTACCCCACGCCACTTCACGCTAAAACATATTATACATCTACCCCACGCCAGTGCATGATTAAATATATAATACATCTACCCCATGCCAGTGCATGATTAAACATATAATACATCTACCCCACGCCAGTGCATGATTAAATATATAATACATCTACCTCACTCCACTTCACGCTAAAACATATAATACATCTACCCCACGCCAGTGAATGATTAAACATAAGATAAATATACTCCACGTCAGTGCATGATTAAATATATAATACATCTACCCCACGCCAGTGCATGATTAAATATATAATACATCTACCTCACTCCACTTCACGCTAAAACATATAATACATCTACCCCACGCCAGTGAATGATTAAACATATAATACATATACCCCACGTCAGTGCATGATTAAATATATAATACATCTACCCCACGCCAGTGCATGATTAAACATATAATACATCTACCCCACGCCAGTGCATGATTAAATATATAATACATCTACCCCACGCCAGTGCATGATTAAATTTATAATACATCTACCCCACTCCACTTCACGCTAAAACATATAATACATCTACGCCACGCCACTTCACTCTAAAACGTATAATACATCTACCCCACGCCCAGTGCATGATTAAACATACAATACATCTACCCCACGCCAGTGCATGATTAAACATATAATACATCTACCCCACGCCAGTGCATGATTAAATATATAATACATCTACCCCATGCGACTTCACGCTAAAACATATAATACATCTACCCCACGACAGTTCAAGATTAAACATATAATACATCTACCCACGCCAGTGCATGATTAAACATATAATACATCTACCCCCACGCCACTGCATGATTAAATATATAATACATCTACCCCACGCCAGTGCATGATTAAATATATAATACGTCTACACCATGCCAGTGCATGATTAAACATATAATAAATCTACCCCACGCCAGTGCATGATTAAACATATTATACATTTACCCCCATGCCAGTGCATGATTAAATATATAATACAGCTACCCCATGCCAGTGCATGATTAAATATATAATACATCTACCCCATGCCAGTGCATGATTAAACATATAATACACCTACCCCACGCCAGTGCATGATTAACCATATAATACATCTACCCCACGCCACTTCACGCTAAAACATATTATACATCTACCCCACGCCAGTGCATGATTAAATATATAATACATCTACCCCATGCCAGTGCATGATTAAACATATAATACATTTACCCCACGCCAGTGCATGATTAAACATATAATACATCTACCCCACGCCAGTGCATGATTAAATATATAATACATCTACCCCACGCGAGTGCATGATTAAGTTTATAATACATCTACCCCACTCCACTTCACGCTAAAACATATAATACATCTACGTCACGCCACTACACGCTAAAACGTATAATACATCTACCCACGCCAGTGCATGATTAAACATATAATACATCTACCCCACGCCAGTGCATGATTAAATATATAATACATCTACCCCATGCGACTTCACGCTAAAACATATAATACATCTACCCCACGACAGTGCATGATTAAACATATAATACATCTACCCCACGCCAGTGCATGATTAAACATATAATACATCTACCCCCACGCCACTGCATGATTAAATATATAATACATCTACCCCACGCCAGTGCATGATTAAATATATAATACATCTAACCCATGCCAGTGCATGATTAAACATATAATACATCTACCCCACGCCAGTGCATGATTAAACATATAATACATTTACCCCCACGCCAGTGCATGATTAAATATATAATACAGCTACCCACGCCAGTGCATGATTAAATATATAATACATCTACCCCATGCCAGTGCATGATTAAACATATATACCTCTACCCCACGCCAGTGCATGATTAACCATATAATTACATCTACACCACGCCAATGCACGATTAAATATATAATACATCTACCCCACGCCAGTGAATGATTAAACATATAATACATCTACCCCCACGCCACTCACGCTAAAACATATAATACATCTACCCCAAGCCAGTGCACGATTAAATATATAATACATCATCCCATGCCAGTGTATGATTAAACATATAATACATCTACCCCCACGCCACTTCACGCTAAAACATATAATACATCTACGCCACGCCAGTGCATGATTAAATATATAATACATCTACCCCACACCAGTGCATGATTAAACATATAATACATCTACCCCACGCCACTTCACGCTAAAACATATAATACATCTACCCCCACGCCACTTCACGCTAAAACATATAATACATCTACGCCACGCCAGTGCATGATTAAATATATAATACATCTACCCCACACCAGTGCATGATTAAACATATAATACATCTACCCCACGCCACTTCACGCTAAAACATATAATACATCTACCCCCACGCCACTTCACGCTAAAACATATAATACATCTGCCCCACCCCAGTGCATGATTAAATATATTATACATCTACCCACGCCAGTGCATGATTAAACATATAATACATCTACCCCACGCCAGTGCATGATTAAATATATAATATATATATTACCTGTGATTCTGTGATGTTTCAATATCTTTGATTCTGGATGTTCCAGTACTCTCGATTCTGTGATGTGCCAATATCCTTGATTCTGTGATGTTTCAATACTTGATTCTGTGATATCTCAGTATTCTCGATTCTGTGTTGTTCCAATATTCTCGATTCTGTGATATCTCAGTATTATTGATTCAAGGCTGTTCCAGTATTCTTGATTGATGATATCTCAGTATTCTTGATTTGATCATATCTCAATATCTCTGGTTTGATGATATTTCAATATCTCTGGTTTGCTACAAGTTCAGTATTCTTGATTGATGATATCCCAGTATTCTTGATTTGATGATATCTCTGTATTCTTGATTTGATGCTGTTTCAGTATTCTTGATTCTGTGATTGTCTCAGTATTCTTGATTTGCTGCTATTTCAGTATTCATGATTTGATGATACCCCGAGATCTCTTATTTGTTACCTTTTCAGTATTCATGATTTTCTGCTATCTCAGTATTCTAGATTTGATGCTGTTCCAGTATTCTTGATTCTATGAAATCTCAATATTCTTGATTCTATGATATCTCAGTATTCTTGATTCTGTGATATTTCAGCATTCTTGATTTGATACTGTTTCAGTATGCTTGATTTGATGGTATCTCAATATCTCTGGTTTGTTGCAAGTTCAGAGTTCTTGATTTAATGATATCTCAATATCTCTGACTTGCTGCTTTCTCGGTATTCTTGATTTGATGATTTCCCAATATCTCTGATTCAATGCTATCTCAGTATCTCTGATTCGATGCTATCTCAGTATCTCTGATTTGATGATATTTCAGTATTCTTGATTCAATGAAATCCCAGTATTTTTGATACTACAATATCTAAATATTCTTGATTTGATGCTGTTCCAGTGTTCTCGATTCTATGATATTTCAGCATTCTTGATTCGATGCTGTTTCAGCATTCTTGATTCTGCGATATCTCGGTATTCTTGATTCGATGCTTTTTCAGTATTCTTGATTCTGCGATATCTCGGTATTCTTGATTCGATGCTTTTTCAGTATTCTTGATTCTGCGATATCTCAGTATTCTTGATTCGATGCTGTTTCAGTATCTCTGGTTTGCTGCAAGTTTAGTATTCTTGATTCTGTGATATCTCAGTATTCTTGATTTGATGCTGTTCCAGCATTCTTGATTCTGTGATATCTCAGTATTCTTGATTTGATGCTGTTCCAGTATTCTTGATTCGATGCTGTTTCAGTATCTCTGGTTTGCTGCAAGTTCAGTATTCTTGATTCTGTGGTATCTCAGTATTCTTGATTTGATACGTTTCCGGTATTATTGATTCTGTGATATCTCAGTATTCTTGATTCGATGCTGTTCCAGTATTCTTGATTCTGTGATATCTCAGTATTCTTGATTTGATGACATCTCAGTATCTCTGGTTTGATGATATCTCAATATCTCTGGTTTGCTACAAGTTCAGTATTCTTGATTTGATGATATCTCAGTATTCTTGATTCTATGATATCTCGGTATTCTTGATTTGATGATATCTCAGTATTCTTGATTTGATGATATCCGAGATCTCTGGTTCGGTGATATCTCAATATCTCCGGTTTGCCCCGAGTTCAGTATTCTTGATTTGATGATATCTCAGTATTCTTGATTCTGTGATTTCCCCGTATGATTGATTCGATGCTGTTTCAGCATTCTTGATTCTGTGATATCTCAGTATTCTTGATCCGATGCTGTTCCAGTATTCTTGATTCTGTGATGTCTCAGTATTCTTGATGTGATGCTGTTTCGGTTTGCTACAAGTTCATTATTCTTGATTCTGTGATATCTCAGTATTCTTGATTTGATGCTGTTCCAGTATTCTTGATTCTGTGATATCTCAGTATTCTTGATTTGATGATTTCTCCGTATTCTTGATACTGTGATATATCAGTATTCTTGATTTGATGATATCTCAGTATTCTTGATTCTGTGATATCTTCGTATTCTTGATTTGATGCTTTTCCGGTATTCTTGATTTGATGATATCTCATTATTCTTGATTTTGTGATATCTCAGTATTCTTGATTCTGTGATGTCATTTGATGCTTTTCCAGTATTCCTGACCTCGTGATATTTCTGACTGTGTAATATTTCAAATGGTGGTACCCCATTTTGAGTGCCTTGATCGAGTGTAATATGTATAGTGATGATGAGGATGATTGCTTTGCTCCTTCTGATTTTGTTTAACTGCCGAGACTAGATCCGGAGTTGATGCCGTTTTGGATCGTGATGACGACTATCTTGTTCCGTCAGACTTTGCCCGACGGCAAAATATTTTTTTGGTGGGTTTTCATGATCGAGTAGAATATATAGCGAGGGCACCAGTATATTTTTTTCCCAAAAAGTATGAAAAACTGCTACAATATGCAAGGGTTCCCCCTTCCACTCTTTCTTTCAAAACGTCTGTATTACAAATGAGAAAATCGGGTAGGGTGGGTGTCCCCTTCCACTCTTTTTTTCAAAACGTCTGTATTACAAATGAGAAAATCGGGTAGGGTACCCCCTTCCACTTTTTTTTGTTCAAAAATGTCTCTTTTTTATCTAATTACTATAGAGACCCCCTTACATATTTTAGTGATTTTCATGTTTTCGGGAGGAAAAAACTGCGCTCGTACACCCCCTTTCTATACTACTCCCAATAATATATTCCGTCACTTTTTCTTGTGATAAAAGGCATTTTTGAGTATTTAGGGTCTGTTTTTCTGGCTGAAATGGGTTCATTGACTTGTTTGTAAGAGGTAAGAATCATTTGCATGGCTATATGTTGATTTTATTTATCACTTGAAGGTTTTGAAAATGAAAGTAGAATACATGTAAGGGGTGCCGAATGAATGCATTTTGTTTACGGTGGCAACAAAGATCAGAATTTTATTTTCTTATATGCCACATGACCCCTACTTTTCTCAGCAGTTTTCTAGAGAGGAAGGCCACATCACTAAGAGTATGTAAGTGAATCTTAGTTTGAACTTCATTTTGAAAAATGATCAACTAGGGAGGTTTTTAAAATTTACACAGGGATCAATGGGAGTTTATTTACTTCCGGTACACCTTAAAGAACTCACGACACTATTATCTCCCTTGAGTACTTCTGCCCTACAGATAATGGAGGTAGTCTAAAAACATAGTTCCCTTTTTCTGCTTTTTACAGGACTTTACATTGCACACATGGATTTATCTTTACCAGATGCTTAATCTACAGCATTTTAGGAAGAGATCACAGAAAATTTCAAGTTGATATCAGCTTTCTAGACATCATGGGTCGAATCACCACATGTTGTATTTTTGTCATATTATTACGCTGAATTTTGATAGGTGTCACACCAGCAAGAAATTAAAAAAAGTTCAATCTGGTAAATTTTTGTTAATTGCATTTTTAACTGAAGATATTGGATCAAGGAAGAATTTAAGCCTAAAATTGTGCTTCAAAATCTTTTTTATCTCTATGCCATGAACACAAACCTTACAATGGGACCCAATGGAAAATTAATTGTGGTGTGAGACGTAAAGTATTCGATGTTCAATTATAGCCGTATACTAGTGCAACGGACCGGTGGATATGAATACACCGTCTCGGGTAAGATCATGTAACGGACCGGTGGATATGAATACACCGTCTCGGGTATGAGCCTTTATCACATACTTGTCTATAAATAGGCTGTTTTTGAATATACGATACGACATCGACCAAGATAGTCATATCAATCAAGATTTCGTTGCCGGGCATTAAAGCTTAATATCACATAAAGGGTAAAAAAACCACTAATTTCACTGAAATAACCGAATGTTCATATGGTTCTTTTACCGGAGTGATACGGAAATTACCGATTAGTTACGATTGTATACGATTTGTCATGAGTATGATTTGTCGTCTGCGTTTCATTTGTTGCTTCCATCCGTTTTTCGCTCCAGGGCCCCGTTTTATGAAACAACTTACGACCATTTTGATCGTAAATCAATTTCTTAAATGCTTCACTATAAATTACACTTTTCAAATAAACGTGATTTCAGTTCATTTTCTTATACGTGTGTTATTTCTGCACTACGTACACACCTAATTGTCTACATTGAATGCTTAGGTGAAAAAAGTGAACGATTTTAAAATTTGAGACTATCATAAGATTTCAATAAAACAGGGCCCAGATTATTTATTATAGAAATATTATCCGTGGATGAAATATCCACTTATGACCATTCATTTTCTTGATTAGACTATTTCAAATTCAACGGCATTCATTTTAAATCAAGTTTCGAAAAACGATGGTGTGATCATATTTATAATAATTATTATACGCCAATTTTCATATCCGCCCGTTAAATGGCAAAACAGAATATCCCTGAAAAAGTGAGTGAGCTCAAGCTGACATTTCAACAAAGCTAAAGTAGATGATAAATAGAATAATAAATGTGTATTTTCATAACACACCCTATATCAGGCCTTCGACAATATATCAGCTGTCGAGCTAAAGCTGTCGGGCTATGGCGTCTCAGGCCTGATATAGGGTGTGATATGATGAAAATAACCATTTAATATTCTCTATGTAGCTGACCGAGATGTAACGAACCGCTGAATATCGGATATTATCATATAACGGACCGGTGGAGGTCTAATTACACTAAATCAACAGGATGTGCTCGCCTGGTGCGTCGAAAGTAGTTCTGTATTAAAGAGTGCTAATCTGTTTTTCTTTAAAAACTTTTTTTAGTGCAGTTTCCTGTTATTTTTTGGCTGTAACTGTATTCTGGACATGTTGTTGATATTTGAAAATGCAGCTCATCATGTTTTTGACAGTTTTTGATATAAATTTGAGAAGTGAAAGTAGACAGGGTATGAAATTGCAAGGGGTAAAAATAGTGTTGACCTTTGACCCGGTGTTAGTATACAACTGAAGAAATGTTTCTTAGAAGGTATTAAACCCCCTATTTCCTTGTTGATGTTTAATAGCAGACATGTTTATTTGCATGATAAAGTAAGTTTCCCAGAATTCTAACGAGGTTTGAGTTTTTAACAGGTTGTCAACATTCTAACTTTACTATGAAAGGGCTATGGAGACTCATTTACGCTATTATAACCTGGATATGAATACACCGCCTCGAGTAAGAGCATGTAACGGACCGGTAGATATGAATACACCGTCTCGGGTAAGCGAATGCAACGGACCGGTGAATATGAATACACCGTCTCGGATATGAGCATGTAACGGACCGGTGGATGTAACGGACCGGTTGATATGATTCACCGTCTCGGATACGAGCATACGACGGACCGGTGGATACGAATTCATATATACTATTACACTAATCCAAGGTTTTTATATATAAATTTTCTGGCTAAACCCACGTGAACCAATGGAGCGCTACTAGCTAGTACACAAATGTATATACATATATAGTTTGTTTTTTGTTTCCTTGTTTGTTTGTGTGTATGGTGTTTTACGTCATTTTCAACACATGTAAGGTTATATATGACGGTCGATGTTTTGTGGTGGAGGCAGACCACCCACTTTACCTGGGTAGAACCAGTACTGTACACCTCCCGTCATCCGCGGCAATAAACAAATAAAAACAAAAACACTCACAACGTACGAAAGGCTTTATATATAATCACGTTTATTTTCTAAAGTTTCTTTTTACGCATTGAAAAGTTCTACCAGTTTGACCATGTTTGGTATTTTCCAAATATATTTACTTTTAAGTATAGGATAGAGCATGAGTTTTGCACGTGTACGGGGAGATAATGCACGAACGTTAGCGAGTGCATTATCGTCCGTACACGTGCAAGACTCATGCTCTATTGTATTTATACCACAATAACTAACATATGCTGTGTATATCCTCGGGTATTACACGATGCATAGTGTGTATTTAGGCTATTGTGGTATAATTCATTCATAGACAATACGTCAGTTTAAAACGACTGTTGTTATAAATGACTTCGGATCGCGAAATATTGAAAAAATTAAAGTGATATGATCTTCATTGTATTTGCTAAATATTTTAAGGAGTGCATTTGTACGTACACAATATTCACATAATTCTGCTGTTAATATATATAAACAACAACAGCACATACACAGTAAGCAAATGCTTCTTTATTACATTTTTACAATAAACCCGGAAGAGCATAGTGCTACGCATATCGAGGTTCGGTAAACTGATGGATTGTCCATATATTCGTTTTAGCTGTAATGTATTGTCTATGAATGAAAAACGTATCCATTTGTCAATAGATTTCACAGAATCTGGTTTATATCGATATGAGAACCATCTATCTTCCTTATAACATGGAAATCCTTGCCAGATACAAATTCAGTTCTGCCGGAGAAACAACTCCTTTAACTGAAATAGACATTCCAGGGCCAGTCGTGTAACATTAAATTCTGCATCACGTTTCCGTCGCAACTGAAGAGTACAACGTGATTTTGGTTGTGCATTTAATAACAAGAGCGACGCCTAACGGGACATTATACGCACGTTTGCTAAAATGTTTATGTTTAAAGCATTTCCCAGGTGTCAAATCAATATGACCGTGACCTTTGACCTTCTTACAAAACAAAATCAGACTGGGGATGTTGTTTACCCAATTGCACTATTTGTATTGTTTCGAGATTGTAAGTCGAATAGTTTGTGAATAACAGCCGGAAAAGAATTTGTCACGCTCAGGTCACAGTGACCTTGAAATCTGACCTACTAAGAATAAAATCGATAAAGGTTGTTGCTTTAACATGGCTACTATTTCAGTAAAGTTTCAAAATCGTAGGTCTAATGGTTACAAATTACAATGGGAAAATGTTTTTCAGGATTTGTTAATTGTCAGGTCAATGTGACCTTGATGACCTACTGAACCCAAAAGCAATATAATAGGCTACCACCTCTCGCCGATGACAATGCACCTATGACGTTTAATAAGTAGGGGTATTATATTTCCAGGATGCCATTTGAAATGCGTGTGTCCATATGAGGACATGGCAACCTTGACATTTGACCTACTTACCCCAAAAACAATAGGTTCCTCCACTCACTAATAAGGGCAATGTGCCAACAAAGTTTCATTAATGTATGCATTATATTCCTGGAGTTATCACTTGGAATTTATTCTGCTGACCAAAAAGTAACAGAGTTCCTCCACTGACCAAGTGCTATGTACCTTTCATGAGTGTGAGTGTTATGATTTCGAAGTTATCGCGCGGATTGACTGTGTTGAATGCCTATTTCCGCATAAGGTCATGGCAACCTTGATCTTTGACCAACTGACCCAAAATAAAAAGGGTTCCTCTCACCAAGGACAATATATCTATGAAGTTTCATGAGTTTGCGTGTTATGGTTTCAAAGTTGTTTAGCGAAATGTGTATTTCCATATAAGGTCATGGTGTCCTTGACCATTGGCCTACTGACCCAAAATACAATAAGGTTCTTTCTCTTACCAAAGGCAATGCACCTATACAGTTTCATGAGTGTAGGTGCTATGGTTTCGAAGTTATCACTCAGAATGCTTATTTCCATATACGGTCATAGAGACCTTGACATTTGACCTTTGCTGTGAATTATTGTAAAAAATTAGAGCTGGTACATAAAGGGGTGACTGGGGGTGTATCAAGTGAAGTGTCTACGGCATGTAATCAAAATGCTGACGAGTTTACATTTTATTAATGACAAATTTATATCGATAATTTTCAGAAATCCGTGATGAGATGATCGGTGCACAATATGTGAAATAGTAAAGTCCCCGACAGATGATAGGTTAGAATCTGACACGGTCGCGGAGATCCTGGGTTCGTGTTCCGATTGAGGAACGATTAAAGAAAAAACGAATTCAAAATATAAGTAGTTTGTGTATGGTAGTGAAATTTTCCAGTTTGTTATGAAAGAGGGTGCATGTTGAGTGAAGCTAAGATTGGTTTCCACAGTTAAGCGTTATATTTTTGTTTTCACTGAAAAGAAAGATAACTCAATCTTATAAACTTTTAATGAATGAGGGGCGGTCTTTCTTAGTAAGTGGTGGGCGTGGCTGCCTTGCTTAATTGCTGTTTAATTGCTGGGACGATGGACGTCTCTCGGGCGTGGCTGCCTTTAAGAATTGCTGCGACGGTAGACGTCTCGGGTGAATGCCCTGTTACAACTTGCGCATGATACATGTTGGGAAATTGGTTTATTTGAAATATAATATGTACATGTATAAAGAAATACAGATAGAAAGAATGCAAAATATGTGTCTAGTATGCAGAGTACTGAAGTTGACTAAATAGGGATATATCTGGAATATTTAAGCTCAATGGCGTAACATACTGTGCGAACCTCGTAATAAAGGGCGTATGCCCGATGCAACGAGCCGGTATCGGCTCGGCTTGTTGGTAACTGTGTGCGGGTATCTGTATACTACAGGTACAAATACAAGTAGACGGATGTACGTGATAATAATAATAATAAAAGAACAAATAAAGCCTTGTAAAACGTGTCAATGATGCATTTTGGGTGATGTGGTTGACATGTAAGCCGTGTGAAGAAATGTGGGTTAAATGTATATGTAAATAAATGTGCTATTAGCTGCCCAGTATAGTGGTGATAAATAGCCGTATGCCATGTTGCAACGTGCCGGTATCGGGTTATCGGTTACTATGCGCGCATATTTGCACAATAAGTATAGATGTATTAAAGTGGTAAATGGTCAAAACTCGGGCGTAGCTGCCTATTAGAACTGCTGGGAAAATAGACGTCTCGGGTGAATGTCCAGGTACAACGTGTTTGTGACGCATGTTTGTGAAATATAAGATGTATAAAGAAATATTTAATTTTGAAATGGGATAAGTAATAATGTATTTAATATGTATGCTATGGTATGTTGTATTTGAATTGCGAAACAGACAAACAATAGTGTTTAAAACAAGAACCCACGAGATTAAAGTTCTAAAGTCCCAAGACGCTTTGTTGAATTTGAATGAATTCGATGCAATCCACATCCACGGCTCTGATCACAGTATTAAGTCCATTACATTTGGACATACATGTCCTCGTCGTCTCACAAATCCACTAACTGAGTTGTTATAAACTACAAACAGCTCCTACAGAATGGGCACAGGCCGTTCACTTTTCCGGTACATTGATTGCATAGTCCGTGTATGCACGAACTGCAATGGTGGACATTTCTTCTGTGTTCTGAGCATATCTCACACTCCCTGACCTGGTTTTCCTGACGCGTTTAACTGTTTTCAATGAGTTCTTTCTTTTTCAATATTGCATTGTTACGCCGCAAGAAATCTTCTCTCGACATGTGTGATGTGTATTCCTCTGAAAGTAAATATGGTTTTACTGGAATTGCACGGAATCTTTTCTATCAGGCGGGCAAAAGATACCACAAACCAATGAACAGCCGGTGTATTTAATGCGCCAAATTCATGAACCAATAACTGCTACTGCTGCTGCTAATGATGCTGCTGACGGTACTTCACTGGTAGCGTATTCACTTAGCAGTAGATATAAACCTATGCTTTTATATCAGAACATATTATATAAATATTGCATCCCAGTAGATATTGTCAACCTGAGGAAAATAATGTAAACCGAGGCGAAGACGAGGTTGACATTATTTTTCCGAAGGTTGACAATATCCACTGTCACCCTCACTGGGATGTAATATTTATTTGATTAAAATTTAAATATACGAGGGGGAAAAAATCGCAATATTTTTTTTATTTTTTTTTTAATTTATATTTTTTATACCAGTTTTGATTTAAAGTAACAAATGTTTTTATTGTCGTTTGTAAACCAAGCGTCTTACCATGACAAAACTTCAACTGTAATTGCCAAAGCGTGTCGTTATTGGAAAAACCCAAAACCTATTTTTATACTTCCCGTGACGTCACAATCGTGCAACTTGACCGGTGAACAGTATATAAATATCACATTTATGAGAGGGTGATAGTAAGAATGTTCACCCTGAGGATATGTTTATCGCCCGAGGCGAAGCCGAGGGTGATAATCAATATCCGAAGGGCGAACATTCTCACTATCACCCTCTCACGAATGTGATATTTATTTTATTATACCGAAACCCCTCGGGCAAAAACAAGATTCTTTTTCAGTACCTCACGTTTATACTCCTGTATAAATTGCCCATACCCTTAGCGTGAAGCAATTTTTATTATTATCTCTCAATCTAAAATTACGACCACGAGCACCTGTATGATCAAATTTAATGGACTTAATACTGTTATCAGAGCCGTGGATGTGGATTTCATCGAATTCATTCAAATTCAACAAAGCGTCTTGGGACTTTAGAGCTTTAATCTCGTGGGTTCTGTTTTAGACACAATTGTTTTAAAACAATATGAACTAAAATCCGTATCCAGGAACATAAATATAAAAGAGTATGAGAGTGGACCTTTGGAAACGGCCGAACACGACATATACGAAATATTGCAGTCTCGGTTTGATTGAGACTGTTCATGAAAGGTAGTGAAATATGCTAGCTACCGCTCACGCCCTCTAGCCCCGGGTTGAGAAGAACTCAATATTCATAAAATCAATAGTACAACATTTTAACCATCCCGAAGATGGCATGCATATGGCGGTGGACATGGAGTATATTTCTTCCCCATGTCGTACGGCGTATGGTCCCAGTATCTAATAAAACTTTGTATTCAATTCTGTATTATGGCATTTTGGATTGCTTAAATAAATAAGCTTAGATGTGCAAGCCCTAAAGACTTATTTTTGACGTAAAACTCAGTTGATATATAGTTTCAAAATTGGAATAATACTAAAATGTTACGGCAAACTTGAATCTCTTTTAAACCTTTTATTAAAACTCATGAAAATGATTTTTCATTCAGAAAAAAATGCGTTCTCCTATCCAAGTCTTCGCTTTAGATTTTGAGATAAACAAGTAGAACGTTTTATTCAAAGGTAATGTGTTATAACGACAATCGCTCTATACGTGTGTGTGTTTTTCATAAAATATACATTACATGTTATCTAATTCTTGTGATACCTTATGATGCATATAAACGACCTAGTGGGGGCATGATGACCTAGTGGGGCATGCTGTTAATCTACCGAGACGATCACGTATTTCTAAAGATGGTATAGTTTTTCGAATATAATTAAACCACAATATATTTTTTCATATAGTTTTAAAAGTGTCATATCGTTCAGTTTTCAGCAATAAGTTGGATTTTATGAACAGCATTTCTAAAACTTCATTTTATAAGATCATCTTATTCGGGCGGAATTAATTTTGAATTGTGAAATAATTACAATTACGAATGTGTTGTTAGTGTACATGTATATTATACAATTATTGCCTTTTGATGAGGTCAATACATTGTTTTATCGACCTGAGAAAAGGGATATTGACCTCGGACTTCGTATTGACCGATATTAAAAAGGCAATTATCGTTTTATTATAAAATCCCAGGGGAAAAATTCTAACCCAAGTGTCTTTAAAAAGTTCTTCTAAAATTTTAGTTTTCTGTTCAGTCGATAACTTTGCGAATCTGTCGGCGTCCATTTTGGTTGTTGTGACAGAACCACAGTTGTAACGCCGAATTTGATTGGATGATAGTTAACATACGTCATTGTATCATTCGTCCCCAGCGCTTTTCGCTCGTGACCATTTTCTAGCCCCGCCTACGAGTCAATACGAAAAGTCAATATGCATTGTTAGCCTTTCCTCAGGTCAATACGCTTTTTTATAGGGAATCATGTGACCACCGTCTGTCCAATCATTTTCTTTTAAATTTTTGATTTTATAATAAATATGATTATTTCTATGTTAAAATGATAAAAAAAAACAACTAAATAAGCTATAAATGGCCAAAATAAATTGCACACATTTGTATAAAACAAAAGACCCAAAGGTGGTATTTCCTAACTATGGTTACGCGCCAGGGATAACTATTTTAAACTTTGCGATAAAACAATCGTTGTGGAGTGCGTGGTCCAGTGGTAGAGCGCCGAATCCAGATCGAGAGGTCGTGGGTTCGATCCTCGCCGCGTCAACGTTATTTATCCTTGAGCAAGATAATTAATCAACATTGCTTAGTACTGGTTCTACCCAGGAAGCCATCGAGAGTGATTAATCTAAGTTGCAATAACTTGTTTCGCAATCGATGTAAAATAAATATGTTTAAACTAAACTAATCTTTGCGATCGTGCAAAACGAGCGTCATGTGTAAATATCGCCTCGGTGATTACGTATGACAGTAATTTATAACTTGGTAATTACTCCATGGCTTTGTAAAACTTGCTGCAATTTATAATTAATACTTAATGCACTGTATTGTAGGAAATGCATGCGCCCCAAAACTCTTTTTAATTATCATATCACGCGCGCTCCTTAAAAAAACGTGTCGAAACGCGTACCTAATCGAGGTCACCTTAGAAACGGATCTATTTTTAGACACCCTTTCTATAATTTATGCGTGACGTCATCCGCTGGGGGTCGTGGCTTCACCTGTCAATCATGCCCCGAAAGTGGGGGTTATGTAGTCATTGTGTAAAGTGGTTTGGAAGATACGAACTTACAGCTTACATACAAACTTTAACCAAGTTTTCTAAGTATAAAAGGGGCCATAATTATGTCAAGATAAAAGCAAACGTTATACCATCTAACTATGTGGTGTCATCTAATGATGCTGAGTACATGTGTGAAGTTTCAATCTAATGTCTAAAATGGTTTGGGAGATACAAGCTTACATACAAACTTTAACCAAGTTTACATACAAACTTTAACCAAGTTTTCTAAGTATGAAAAGGGCCATAATTCTGTCAAAATAAAAGCAGAGTTATCTCATCTGACTTTGTGGTGTCAACTAACGATCGATGTTGAATGCATGTGTGAAGTTTCAATCAATTATGTAATGTGGTTTGGGAGATACAAGCTTACATACCAACTTTAACCAGGGGACGCAGACAACGACGACGACGACGACAACGACGACGATCAAATGATGACTGATGACAATACGTCTCACACCACAATTAATTTTCCATAGTGTCCCATTGTAATGTTTTTGTTCGTGGAATAGAGATAAAAAAAAGATTTTGCAACATGTATTTATGCTTAAATTCTTCATTGATCCAATATCTGCATGTTATTAACTTTTAACAAATATTTACCAGATTGAACTTTTTTTAATTTCATGTTTACCTATCAAAATTTAGACAAAAATACAACCCCGTGGAGATTAGACCCATGATGTGTAAAATGAGGCAGAATTAGCTAGAAATCTTATATCAACATGCATTTTTCTGTGATCTCTTACTAAAATGCTGTAGATTTAGAACCTGGTAAAGATAAATCAATGTATCCTGTAAAATGTAGAAAAGCGAACTTGTTTTTTTTTCTACCTCCTTCATCTGTAGGGCACGAGTATTCAAGGGAGATAATAGTGGTGTGAGTCCAATAGCTCTTTTTTCATTCGGAAAAGTCGAGCTAATAAAATGAATCGGTGTGGCTCTAATGGGTTTCTGTACTTTTTGACAAAACTTACGAAGTTTCAGGAGTGTATATGTTATATTTCCAAAGATCTGGCGTTGTATGTGTGTCCAAATGAAGCATTGGTGACCTTGAACTTTAACCTACTAACCCCAAAAGCGATACGGTAGCTCCTCTCACCAAGGGCGATGTAAGTTCAAAGTTTCATGAACGTAAGTGTTATACTTCTGAAGTAATCATGCGTAATGGGTATGTCCTTATGAGGTCATGGAAGCGTTGACCTTTGGCCTACTGACACTGGGGTTATTAATCAAGGGCAATATACTTATGAAGTTTTATGAGAGTGGGTGTTAGTTCTCTGGCAAAACTTAGTAAATAAACAGCAAACCAATCATCACTGGTATATTGCTCTTGATATTTAGTTGATTCTAGCAAAATGTCATGTTGGCCGGAAATTCAAGATAGCCGCCACAGCTAAAAATATATTATTAACAAGAGCTGTCGGAGAACAGCGCAGCTCGACTATTTGATTTTTCAGAGAATAATAAATTATATAGCTTATAAGGAAGCTCATGGCCAAATTTGGTTGTGCTAGGGTAAGAAATGTAAGAGATATAGACTTGTAAACACAGCTTACACGCACAATTTTATCTGAAATGGGACACATTTTATGGGCTATTATAATGTGGGTTCCATGGGAGCCCATGGGTTACAGGAACTAAATTGCTTATGCAGCCCTTAAGATAAAGCTATAAGGAAGCCCATGGCCGAATTTGGTTGTGCTAGGATACGAAATGTAAGAAATAAAGACTTGTAAACACAGCTTACACGCACACCTAGATGTGGGACGCCGACGCCGGGGTGATTACATAAGCTCTCTTATTCTTCGAATAGTAGAGCTAAAAACAATATTTTAGCGACTACTTCTTGAAAACTACAAGTGATATTGATATGGGACTTTTTCTAAAACGATCAGCATGACATGATGTTGGTCCTTGTCGAAAATCATTTTGATTCGACATTAAACATAGTTGCCAGCGGCCATCTTTGTTCACATAGGGTAATATATAAAAACTTGCAACGACTCTGAAACTACTCGACAGATTTTCATGAAACTTCACAAGAAGAATGCTGATCTAGCTTTCAGAACCTGTCAGTAGAGTTTCAAGGTCTTGTTATTTGAGCTTTACCAAACTTGCCCAAAGTGTTAATATATGTATCAATGAAAGCTCGGACAACTTCGAAAACCAACCAGATCGGATCAGTAACATCAGAGTTATGGCCATTGTTTTTCTGAAAAATGTCGTTTTCTGTTTTGCGAACACTCTAGCACCTTCATTTATAATTTGATCTTTACCAAACTTACATAGATTGTTATCATCATAGAAAGCTAGGACAAGTTCGTAAACCAGTCAGATCGGATCAGTAACACCAGAGTTATGGCCCTTGTTTTTCTGAAAAATGCCATTTACTGACTTGAGAACACTCTAGCACATTCGTTCATTATTTGAGTTTTAACAAACTTGCATAGATTGTTATTTTCAAAGAAAGCTTGGACAACTTTGAAAACCAGCCGCATCGGATCAGTAACACTAGACTTATGACCCTTGATTTTCTTAAGGAAGTTGGCTGGAAAAGGATGTAGTTCTGAGTTTTTTTTAATTGATATTTAAAGGGAATGTAGCGACACAGCCAAACCATCTTTATTAGTAAGAGTTCTGACAAACTTGAATAAGGGTGAAAGAATTGTCAAAATCGGTTGATAAACAAAGAAGATATTTCTGTTGAAACAGATATAGAAGCGGCTATTTTGAGAGCTATGACATCATGGTTCTAAATGACCATATATGATATATGGAATATTTATCAATTTGAAAATTTACACATTTATAAGGCAAAATGACAGCAATTGCATGAAAAATATGTAATACTTAATGGCAATAATGCTTTATATGACCAGTAATTTTTTTTGCACTCATTTGCAATGATTTTCTCCGTTTAAACGATATTTATCAATATTTGATATCTGGTAATATGGAACTATTACGTCAAAGTTCTAAAATGGCAACTCCCACACCCATTTTAGAACAACCTTTAAATGGTCATATATTTTTTGTTTTTCATCTGATTTTGATAATTCATTTACCTTTTTACAATATTTTCAGAACTCTCAATAATAGAGCTGTTCGGCTGTGTCGCTACATTCCCTTTAAAGCTTCTTTGGTATCATTTAGATATAAAATTATCAAAAAAAGGGCAGGTCATCACGCTTTTTTTCGCCACTAGATGTCTCTGAAGAAGACACATATTTTTAACTCAACATTTTACTAAAAAGAGGAAAAAATAAAGTTAATTGAACATTTTCACAATTTTGTTCATAACATTACATTTATTGAAAAACAATAATTAATTTTCGATTACACATATACAGTGTCACAGATCTTTCAAAACATACACGAACAATTGCAATCCTCATTCGTCTGTTTACTTTAAAATGTAAACATATATGAACCGTGCCCCACCCATTTGTTTTTTACTAAAAGAATATTCAAGATAAAAAAGTATGTTCTAAAGCACAACTTTTTTTAAAACATGTGTACGACTAGATCCTATGAAATTTCTTTCAAAACAAATAAAACATATATAGGTCATCAGACTTTAAATGATATTTTATTAAAAATTATTTAAATTACACATATTCTGGAGTTATTTTGACATTTTCACTGTAAATTCTGTGCAGAAAATTTTGACCCATAGATCGAATATAAAATTAGCTCAGAATCTACTTTTATATATGAGCCGAAACACGCGAAAATGACCCTTCAGACAAAATTTTGACATTTTATGTTTTTTGATGTTTATGAAACACAGTGATTTTCTCTTTAAAAATCTGTTTATTTTATGTTAATATCTTAATTAAAAATTATTTTATCTCAATTTGAATATTAAAGTTTGTACTCTGACACCATTTATTTTGACGTTAACGTCGGCGTATTGGACGACGTCGTTGATTAAATAACAACACAAAACATAAACAATTACCATTTTCTATAGAATCAACAATTTATATTAAGAAACATATTCCCTATGATATAATAATTAGGTAAAACACGGAAGTGACGAGAAATGATTAGTAATTAATTGATTACCGGCCGACGTCATAAATGGTTACTTTATGACGTTGTCGTTTAAATTCGGACGTTTTCGTGTGTTGCGGCTCATATGTATTCCACTACTAAAAAACAAAAATCTTATATTTTCTATATTTTGAGGGAGATATTGATGTTTACATCAGTGCAATGCACTGATACTAAAAAAAAATCCTCCAAAAAATTGGGGCTTGGTCAGACTGATAGAGTTAACCCATAGTGAAAGAGTAATATCTTCAAAACATGATCACAAATGATGAAAAAAATAGTTTTGCTTAAAATCTGATTTTACCATCTTAAATCCTACACAATATCCATTTCTACTAGAATGCAAAAACTGAAACAATTCCGTTATAAACTAAAACAATGATTAAAAAAATAAAATTCTTGAAGATGTCAAAACTTGCCCAGCCAACATCCTTAAATATGCAATATGCTATATTGACAACCCACAAATCCCACTGGGGTGTTAACTTTTATTTTCAATTGTATGACCTGAGGGGGGTGCAGCAAGGTCTCAGATTTGTCTCCGCCCACTGGGGGTAGTTGGGTCAAGTTTTGCACTCCTGTATATAGGGGCCACTCTACAGTGGTACAATTTGGGGAGCTTGCAGTAATTTACTATGAATGAGTTTCCTTCTAGCTCCTTCTATACCCTTTGATATATTAAGTTCATGTTTGGTATATTTCTTAGTTAGGGTGTGTAAATGCACAATAAGGTCTTTGATTGGCTTTGGTCATTGATGGACTCCAGGCACAACATAACGGGTTTTGACGTCCTGCATAAAGCAGCCCCTCTACAGGGGTACAACTTGGGGTAACTTTCTGTAATTTACTTTTACATAGTTTCTGCCTTGTGATGCTGACTTCTTCAATATTTTTGATAGAGCATCATCAAAAAAACTGACCAATCAGTGACTAGAAATAAGACATACCTAATACATTCTGGTAGGTGATAAACTCGGTCTTTATCCTTGATGTTCAACCATGTTTACTGTTAAAATTAAGGTATCTACAGTGGGATTCTTTTAAAAACCTGCATATTTCATGTACATTCATGCAAATTTATTCAATATATGTATATATGTATATTTCAAAATCAAAATATTGAAAATTATCGCCTTTTTACTCAAAGATTTTATTTTACTATAGAACCTAAGGATAAAAACCGAGTAACACACATTTTATCACCTACTGGAAATAAGATAAAAATGTCAACATCTCTGCAATGAAAAATTGTGATATTCCTTTGAGATATCAAGTTCATTTGTGGTGTTAATGTAGATGCGCAATAAGATTTGGTATTTTGGCTCCATCTCCCTAGAGGGTAATCAGGTAAAGAAAATGCATGCAGATCTTGTCCAAATGTGAATGTATTTAATTCTAATTTGCTATGGTCATTTAGGGACTCGAGGCAAAACATATATCAAACGGGATTTGTCCACCTGTGTAAAGGGGCCTATCATCATGGGTACAACTTGGGGAACTTGCAGTAATGTATACGTTTGATTGCTATTTAGCTAAGTGTAGGGCAAAGGGTTTTGTCGTAAGTGCTACAACAACTAATTTACTCCCCACCTCACCCCCAACCACAACTCCATAAAGCAAGCAGAGCGATACAGGTCCTATTGGGCTCCTTGTTTTAAGCTTGCCATCATAATGTTCCATAGAAGTAGGGGAATTGACACATCGGCACTCACCCTCCATCCAACTCCGCAAAAACAACAAGACATATTAACACACTCACTTTATTTAATTTAGTAAAAATATACTTTATAATTATTATTATTAAAAAATCATTTTTATAATTGAGTCATAACAAGTCATAGAAATAGTCCAGTCCTTGGCCGATTTCCCATATTGATATTCCTACACCAAGTTCTGAGGCAAGTTCTAGGCGATGCTGTATGGACAACAAACTAGGATAGAAGACTCTGTGTGACGT
Organism: Cyrtodaria siliqua; assembly: GCA_037043455.1. Taxonomy (NCBI): domain Eukaryota; kingdom Metazoa; phylum Mollusca; class Bivalvia; order Adapedonta; family Hiatellidae; genus Cyrtodaria; species Cyrtodaria siliqua. The sequence continues at coordinate 66,980 of JAWPHD010007129.1, forward strand.
TCCCGCAGTTCTGCAAAAGTAATAATATAAGTATTCATAACCTTCACATGACATCATCAAAATAATTTGACCAATCTGTGATCAATAAAATAAACCTCTCCACATCCTGGTATTTTATCGTTGTTCCTCAACTGACTTTAGCCCTCCATGGAACTAATTTAAAGTGATAATTATATTAACGCTTTATTTTTTGTGTACAGCTATGTATCTTCTTTCGGTGCTGTATGGTTTTAAAACACATAGGGATACATCGATTTTAAATTATGGCCTAATATTTAGATTTTTCATATAGAGATTGAGGATAAAGTCCGAGTAACCCCATTTATTTACACCTACTGAATATCTCAACATCTCGGAAATATGTAACTAATGAAAGGATGTAAAAGTAATGAATTCATAATTTTGATAGAGCATCATCTAAAAAACTGACCACTCAGTGACCAGAAACAAGACATTCCCAATACATTCTGGTAGGTGATAAACTCGGTATTTATCCTTGATGTTCAACCAAGTTTACTGTTAAAATTAAGGTATCTACAGTGTGATTCTTTTAAAACCCTGCCTATTTCATGCACATTCATGCAAATTGATTCAATATATGTATCTTTTAAAATCAAAATCTTGAAAATTATCTTTTTACTCTGACAAAGATTTTTATTTTACTAAAGAACCTAAGGATAAAAACCGAGTAACACAAATTTTATAACCTACTGAAAATAAAATCAAATCTGAACATCTTTGAAATGCAAAATTATGAATTATTTCACACCTGTGATATGATCAAAGACAGATTAAATTAATGCAAAGTTTGAAATTAATGGAAAGTTTGACATTTAAAAGCTCTGAATGTTTTTCATTTCAGTATTTGTAATACAGCAATCTTAATGTACTTATTACGGCAATGCTTTAGAATCAGTTTCTTGATTTTTTATCCAACATTTTGACTTTAAAGGGAGTACATCAGGCTTTGGGGCTAAGTTTGTTAAAAACAACAACATGTGAACAGGTATGAAATGACCAATTTAAAATGTGACAGGGTTCAAAGAAATAGACGGAACATTTACAGTTTCCTATATAAATACAGTACAATAATTAATATCTATAAATTAAACAAGTCTTATCAGGTAGGAGAAGAATCTCCAAATTATCTCTACCTCAGGAGATATTTCCTGTATCTCAAAAACACTGGTTATTAAACTCTATGTTCAGAACAAATTTAATTTTTTTAAAAAAAAAATTCATAAAAAGTTTTAAGGGTCAGCCCCTTAAAAGTAGGGTCGGTCGGACCACCGGAAACACAGTTTTTTTTTTTTTTGGCCTTACCAGTTATTAATTTTCATCAGGCAAAATAGCTGTAGTTCCCATAAGACATACAGTGTTGTAATAACTGTTAAAATACTTACTTGTATTCAAAATAATGCTCAGCAATTGTTTTATCCCAATGCAGTTTTGGCTTGTATTTTTTCAGCAGTTCAATGTATCTGAAATTAATAAATACAAATTAAATTTATTCTCGAACACAATATCATACAATTATAACTTTTATACACCCATAAGGACATATTATGTTATGGTGTTGTCCGTCCGTCTTTCTGTCCACCAATTTTAACCTGACAAACAAAACAAAAAATACACCCTATTCTCTCTTCTGAACTGCTACTGGCTAATGGCACTGGGTAAATTTAAATTTTACCACAGACAACAATTTTCTTTCTAGGATAATGTACACAGTTTTAAGTAATGGATTGATTTCTAAATAAATCTCCATGCATTCAAGAACAGTTGTGCCAATTTTCAATTAAATCAGTGAGGTATGGGATAACAACTTTTGTTTTTTCAACAACTGCAATGCTTAATGACATGTGTGCAGGTATCCATATTGTACTTGCCTCTGCTTTCATATACCCAAGCCTTTAACTTAAACTGTTACATGTTTTTTTAAACCTCCAGGGCAGATGAATACTTTACGATTATTTACATTGTATTTACTGTCAGAATCTGAATCTTATTATTGTGAATACTATTAGCTTATCTCCCCATACTTCAGAACCTAATGTCAGCTTATCTCCCTTATCTCAGAACCTATTAAATTTGTAACTTTATATCATTTTACTCCAGAACCTATAAATGTGTCAGCTTATCTCCCCTTATCTCTGAACCTATTTAAGTTGTAACTTTATCTCCCCTTTACTCCAGAACCTATAAATGTGTCAGCTTATCTCCCTTATCTCAGAACCTATTAAATTTGTAACTTTATCTCATTTTACTCCAGAACCTATAAATGTGTCAGCTTATCTCCCCTTATCTCAGAACCTATTTAATTTGTAACTTTATCTCCCCTTTACTCCATAACCTTAAATTTGTCAGCTTATCTCCCCTTACTTCAGAACCTAATATATCATTTGTTAGCTTATCTTTCCTTATAATTTGCCAGTTTATCTATCCTTACTTACTTGTTTCCTAAAATAGCCTCCCCTGTGCCAGACCAGTAATCATTGCCGTAAAAGTTGAGACCAAGGAGTATCTTGCTTTGGTAGGGCGAGGCCCCACTAGGGTCCAGCGTGGACACACACTGTCGCACCCATGGCAGGGGACTGTTAGGCCCAGGTCTGAAAATAAGCAATATAACGAAATAAGAAAACAACTAATGTTTGTCAAGGTGCAATTGCAAATCAAATTTAAAAAAAACAAAACTAAATTGTTATAATTACCCACTCAACAACAAACATATAGAGCTTTTTGAGAGAGAGCAATAGGATACATGTGAATTTCGGATCATGATACATCAATCAAAGACCTTGATCTGGGTCTTTTACATTTCCAGAACATAATGTACCGACGGTCAATGAAAACGCACCATTAACTCCATATGTTTATGCTGTTGGATTATTCCCAAACCATTCGAAATAGAACAGCCCAAACCCATATTTTCTATTTTTTAGTTATTGGGTGCATTCAGGGTTCTCCCATTGGCAACCATGTCGGTTAACTTGGGGTTACCAATGGCTACCGCTGGTAACATTTGGTAACAACTAGGCCACCGATACTACCTCAGGTGTGGAGCCGCAGGAAGAGTTGGTTACCAACATTCTACCTATCGATGAACCAACGGCTGACGATGGTGACCGATGGTTACCGAGAGTGCTTTCAGTAACCAATGGGAGAACCCTAAACGCACCCATTCACTCTTGATAGCTAACTTGTCTTACGTGTGTATTGGTATGCTTTTATGACAAGAAATTACGCAGTTATTTACAGTGTCATTTAACATTGTTTGCTATGGGTACTCATAAAAAGAAAGCGGTTCTACTAAATTTCAAGCTGCATTAATCATTCTCAGAATTGAACCAATTGGTTTTACCGGCCTTTTTAGTGTTTGACTTCTGAGGGTATTACGCAATGAATGTTTTTGAGAACATGATTTCTTTGTGTGATGTAACTGAAGAAACTGGGAAATGCATGTGCATTTCATAACACCAATGTGGAATGCACTAAATCCAAATATGCCCGTAAAAAAAAAGTTAAATGTCGACTCGTATGGATTGTATAATATTTTGTCGAAAATGCCTCAAATTCTAATTTTTAAAAGGATCTGTCTTATGGTGTGTTTTCACTGACCATGCGAATACTTAATACATGGGACCACCTGTTAATGTCAGCTTACAACACACAATGAAGTTCAAGTTGAACAACTTTTTCTTTATTGAAGACAAATACACCAAGATGCTGGTATAAAAGCATACACCAGAATAGGTAAATTGTATAAAAGAGAAGAAAACAAGAAATATCACTGTAAGTGATAAATGCCTCCGAAGTGTCCTTTGACCTCTATGTATGACCTTGACCTTGGAGCCATGGACTGGATTTTGTGCAGTTTGGTTGTGGTGAGCACTTGTGCCAAGTTATTTGAAAATCCGTCCAGGCATGCAAAAGTTATTGACCGGACACGTTTTGACCTTTGTTGACCTTGGTGCCACAGGCCTGGATTTTGTGCGCGACATATCGCCTTGTTGTGGTGAGTACTTGAGCCAACTTATTTGAAAATCTGTCCATGAATGCCAGAGTTATTGACCGGACACAATTTGACTTTTGACCTCCAAGTGTGACCTTGACCTTGAAGACCTGGGTTTGCGCGCGACTCATCGTCTTGTTATGGTGATCTGGTTTGCGCGCGACACATCGTCTTGTTATGGTGATCACCATAACAAGACGATGTGTCGCACGCAAAACCCAGGTCTGTACCTCAAAGGTCAAGGTCACACTTAAAGTTCATAGGTCAAAAACAGGTACACAATTTCGTGTCCGGACCGACCTGGGTTTTGCGCGCGACACATCGTCTTGTTATGGTGATCACTTGTGCCAAGTTAATCAAAAATACATGTAGGGGTTTTGAAGGTACAGTCCGGACACGAAATGCGGAATGACAGACAGACAGAATCCCGACGGACAGAAAACGGTGCGATTACTATTTAAAAATAAAAAATGTGTCCATGGGACACGGATGCCACCACTGAGAAAATCTGTGGAAATCGTAGAATTTAAGAAAAAAGGGCTGTAACTCTTGTAATACAAGGTCGATTTTGATGCTGAATCAATATGCACATCTTGACATCATAGGTAAGAATCCTGTGAAGTTTCGAAACAATCAGTTGAAAACTGTCAATCGGCTGAAAACTGTGGGAGGAGATAGACACACAAACTTGCTTACGCTATATGTCCCCTCACCATTCGGTGGTGGGTGCATAAAAAAATGATTTTCAAGTTACAAAGGCAAAACAACAGCAGGCTGTGAGTCTAATTGTCATGAAAGAAACGTGTCTGACAGTACCTTCCAGGGTTTGAGAAATCATACGTCATAAGAGAAAATCTGTCTACCACAGGAGCAAGGGCATCAAAGTCCTCCTTACCAAACATGCCAGGTGAGTTTCTGTAAAAATAATAATAAACATTTTAGTATATATTCCAGTATATTCCATTTCAGGGAATTTATATACATTAAATTATCGAAAACTAAATTCGCTTCTCGAATTTTCGGTCCCCTTTATTTTACAGCCTACATTTTTGCTTTGCTCTTGCCATAGCATGGACATAAAATTATGCCCATACTATGGCAAGAGCAAAGCAAATGTGTTATGTCCATGCTATGGCAAGAGCGAAGCAAAAATGTTATATATGGCAAGATCAAAGCAAAAATGTTATGTCCATGCTATGGCAAGAGCAAAGCAAAATGTTTATGTCCATGCTATGGCAAGAGCGAAGCAAAAAAGTTATGTCCATGCTATGGCAAGATCGAAGCAAAAATGTTATGTCCATGCTATGGCAAGAGCGAAGCAAAAAAGTTATGTCCATGCTATGGCAAGATCGAAGCAAAAATGTTATGTCCATGCTTTGGCAAGATCGAAGCAAAAATGTTATGTCCATGCTATGGCAAGAGCGAAGCAAAAAGTTATGTCCATGCTATGGCAAGATCGAAGCAAAAATGTTATGTCCATGCTATGGCAAGATCGAAGCAAAAATGTTATGTCCATGCTATGGCAAGATCGAAGCAAAAAAGTAGGCTGTAAAATAAATTCATTTTCCTGGAGAAGGTCAAGGGACCGAAAAATCGAGAAGCAGAGTTGTTTTCGATAAATTAAAACATTTTAGCGTTTTTTTTCTATACTTTGGGACCATAACCCATCTGTTGAGAAGTATTTTGAACATCAGATGCCAAACAATTGGAATGCGTTATTTTAAGCAATGCTGTGTCCCAAAAACATATTTAAACAGGATTAAGTTGCTATTTTTTCTCGTTTGATGTTGAGATGTGGGTATAATCTTTAAGTTGTGAGAATTTGTATTTTGTTCAATATCGACAAATTGTGTATCATGATACATACAGATCCATGTCAGATAATAAATAATATATTAACAATGGGTTTATATTGTGCGAGATCAAAACCTGGTGTTTGGGCATAAACTGCAAGTTGTGAGAATTTGTTTGTATTTGTACTTTGTTCAATCTCGACAAATTATATATCATGATACATAAGATCCATGTCAGACAATAAATAATATATTTACAGTGGGTTTATATTGTGTGAGAGTAAAACCTGGTGTTTGGGACTTCAAACACATCGAAACTGTGGGCCTTTCAAGTCTTGCCCATCAGGTATTCAATACCTGATGGGCAAGACTTGAAAGGCCCACAGTTTCGATGTATAATTGATCTGGGACAATATAAACCTATTGCAAATATACCATTTCTTAATTATCATATAAAATAACAGCCAGGGAGTTACTTAACAATACTATATTAATTTTTCGGTATAAAATCATTAGAGATATAACTAAGGATGCAAATGCAGTCAATTTGTGAGTTAAACGATACACAGAATCATTCTTTCATCATGTTCATGCTAATTTGTAATTGAATCTGAAATAAATTCAGAAAAAAGATACAATCCTCTTCAAACCATTACACCGTATAAGTTTTGCCAACTTGTTTAATAAATGCAATAATAAATGACCACTGACAACAGATCCTTAATGTATTACATAAGTCTGAATAAAACGATTATATTATGAAAGTCCTACAACTTGTACAGTTACTTACTGGTCATACACTGGTGGAGGGATAACCAGTATCATCAGTTTGTCACTGGCTCTAAACATCTCCGCCATGTGGGTGAGGAAATGTATCAACTCTCTAAAATAGAGGAAATATTATATCAACAGCGGCGTAGCGTGGCATGCTCTGATACTCACATGAGTAACATCAAAAATCGAAAAAACTAAGTCTAAAAAGTTGAAAATGCAATAAAAAATGAAGCGTAAGGGGTCCAGAGCCTCGATCTTATATCTATCTATCTATCTATCTATCTATCTATATATACTGCATCACCCTCTTTCGAAGATTATGTGCAGGTGCGCGTCTGTGCAGTGTGAGTAAGATAAAAGGGGTAAAAGAAGTCTTAAAAACAGGTGAAGGTGAAATAAAGATAATAGGGTTAACGGTTAAAAGTCTGAGCAAGACAAAGTGATTTTTAAAAGATAAAAACAGCGTTTCTTGTTTAAGGCATGGAGTGAGAGACGGTGCAAACAGCCAATTTGAATGAATCCAAACTTGGAAGCTTTGCTATGTCTGCTGGCAGTCTGTTCCACTGTACAATGGCGAGCGGGAAAAATGAATACTTATAGTAGTCAGCAGAGGTGTGAATCTGTCTATAAGCCAGGGGATGGGACTGTCGTGATATTCTCGTGGGTTGCGTGAATTTTGGTGGCATTTCTATGGCAACAAGTCCATATATGATTTTGTAGAGGAGACATAATCGGGAGTCACTACGTCGGTCTTCTAATGATCGCCAACCTAGGTCACTGAGCATGTATGAAACACTGGCGTAATACGAGTAGTTATTTAGCGTCCAGCGAGCTGCTCTGCGCTGTACCATCTCTAACTTGTTTATATTTGTCTTAGTATATGGACTCCATACAGGGGAGGAATATTCAAGTAAGGGGCGCACAAGGGTCTTGTATGCTACTTCCCGTATATCTTTATTTTGTGATCTTATGTTTCGCTTTACAAAACCTAGAGTCCTATTTGCAGTGGATGTTGTTCTTTGGATGTGGTCATTCCAGGTGAGGTTGCTGCTGATGTCAATTCCAAGGTACCTGGAACTACTTACCGTTTCCAGGATCTGGCCGTGGAGGATATACTGGGATGGTATTGGAGTTCTTGAGCGTGTAATGTGTATAGTAGTACACTTACCTGGATTGAACTCCATGTCCCAATCAGTTTCCCACTGTTCCATGCGGTTTAGGTCCTTTTGTAGGACTTCAGCATCTTGGAGGTTTGTCACTGCTAAATAGAGTGCTGTATCATCAGCAAAGAGCCTCACCTTTGATTTGATGTTCTCTGGCAGGTCATTGATGTACGCAAGGAATAATATAGGCCCTAGGACTGATCCCTGTGGTACTCCAGAAGTGACTGGAACTTCTGAGGACTTGTCATTTTCAAGGATGACTGTTTGTGTTCTGTTGGACAAGAATGCCCTAATCCATTGAAGGATATAACCTCTGATGCCGAACTGGTGCAGCTTAAATAGGAGCTTCTCGTGACTTACCTTATCAAAAGCTTTACTAAAGTCTAGTAAGATAAGGTCTGTTTGTTTGCCAGTTATGGCGTTTCTTGAAAGTTCCTCGACCAGCATTACCAGTTGGGTTTCACATGACCGCTTAGAGCGGAATCCATGTTGCAAATCATAGAGAATGTTATTCTGGTCTAGATGTGAAACAAGGTTTGTAGTGATTATATGCTCTAATACCTTACAAAGGATACATGTCAAGGAAATTGGCCTGTAATTTGAGGCTAGACCTTTATCACCTTTCTTGAATAGGGGGCATACATTTGCATCTTTCCAGTCCTTGGGTACTGTACCTGTATCAAGAGAACGCTGAAAGATTACCTTTATGATGGGGGCAATGGACTCACGGAGATGTTGAAGGACTAGTGGTTTTAGCCTATCTGGTCCTGCGGCCTTGTTGGGGTTTAAATCTTTAAGTAATTTCAGGATTCCATTGTCTGAGATAATAATGTCTGGCATAATGGTATACTTACTGATGTTTTTTTCTGGAATTGAGGAAGGAGATAGCCTACCTGTGTCTACTTGGTTCTGGACCGCAATTTGGGCAAGTTGTGCTAGACTAAGCGGGGATTTAGGCGTGAAGGCGGACTGGAATTGCATGTTTAAAACATCTGCCTTTTCTGTATTTTCTGTGTACAGCTTACCTTCTTTTTTGAGTGGCGCTATTCCCTTTGAGTCTTTTTTGGCGTTGTTTAGGAGGGAGTACAACCTTTTTGTTGAATATGTGGGAGGGTTTCCTGGTTCATTCGATTCTGTTTCGGATATTCCCAGAATTTCGCTGATATACCTATCATGTGCTTGTTTCAGCTTTTGCTTGACCAGGTGCCGCATGTCTATAAAGTCATGCCTGTCTCTTGCCTTTCTACTCAACTTGTACTTCTGGAAGAGGCTGTCTCTTTTCCTGATGTGCCTCCTAATTTCTTGGTTCATCCAGGGGAGTGATGGCTTACTACTTACTGTTCTGTTTGGGACATATGTGTCTATACCTTTTTGTAGTGCTGTCTTGAAATCTAGCCATAATCTGTTTATGGATTTAGATTCATGGTCTACCATAAAGTATTTCTGGAACTCCATCATATGGTCTGATAGGCCATTCCAGTCAGCTTTTTTGTAGATCTGCATCACTCTCGGTCTTTGGTAACTTACTTGGGGTTTAATGTTTACTTCTGCATAAACAATGTCGTGGTCCGAGATTCCTGGTAGTATCTCAACTTTACTTACAAGGGTAGGGTTGTTTGTTATGAATAAGTCCAGGGTATTTTCCAGTCTTGTGGGTTCGCTCACCATTTGAGAGAGGTTATAATCATCAAGTAGGTCTGTAAAATCATCATATAAGTTTATGTACTTACAGTCATGCTGTATGGTTGGTATACTGTCATCCCAGGTGAACTTTGGGTAGTTAAAATCGCCCAGTATCCATATATGACCGTCTGATCGATTTACCTGTTCTATTGATTTTTTAAGTTCCTCGTGGCTTACAGCATCTGACTCATGGGGTCGGTAGTATGCTGCAACATGCAATGGTTTTGATCCCACCATTTCTAGTTTGACCCAGAGTATTTCGCAGTTTGTTTCTAGTTGTTGCTCTCTATGGGCAATATACCTGTTACTTACTAGGATGAAGACACCCCCTCCTCGCGAGCCTCTGTCTCTTCTGAAAACCTCAAATTCCAACTCATCCGGGATAATTTCTGAGTTGTGTATGTCTGAGCTGAGCCAAGTTTCTGTACCTATAACTATGTCGGGCTTGACTTGGTCAAGTATGGCATGTAGTTCGTCTTTTTTATTGTTATTGTTTATTGATCTTAAATTTATATTTAATACTTTAAGAACAGCGTGTTTGAGTTTAGCTTTATGTGTTTGGTAGGGACTGCTAGCAACATTTAACTTATCAGGTGACTGACTATTTGTGGAGAGTGGGGAGAAACTATTTGAAGATTCAAACGACGACAACGGGCCATCTGTCACGGAAATTGTGTGATTAGGCGAACCACAGGTCAGGCAGTCCCACGAGAAGTTTGGGTTGTTACAATGGAATGTATACGTCTCGTCTCCCATGTCCTGGCAATCCGGGTGATACCACTTATAAACTGCTTTCATACCCGTGAAGAATGTTCCAGATTCGTTTATTTTGCATCTCTATTTCAAAATTATTCCCCTCCCACCCACCCCCCCCCCCCCAAATTTATCAACTCTCTTCAATAGAGGAAATATATCAACTCTCTAAAATAGAGGGAATTTCAATGTAACAACTCTCTAAAACAGAGAAATATATCAACTCTCTAAAATAGAGGATGTATTATAACAGAGGAAATATTATATCAACTCTCTAAAATAAAGGAAATATTATATTAGTCTCGCCCAGCTATACCTTATCATGCATATGTCTTACTTGCAGATATCGGCCAGGGCAGATTAGGCCAATTAAAGCGCCCACTAGTGATTAGCACAATTTATTCGCACGTTTTTTCACGTGCATAAAGTTGACGTTTGCGTGAAGGCATGTTGTAAATACGTACGTCAATTGTTGATGCATCAGTTAATATTTTTTACGTCACTTGCTGCTTCTCATATGTTAAAAATAAGAAATTATTATTAAATTAACTAAATATGTTTTTTGAAAGTCTCGTTGAATCTCTCAAAATCTCGCCACAATCGCACAAAACGTTGGGATGATTTCAAACGTCCTGTTTTCCCCAGGCCCTAGTTCTGAATCCGTGTAGCATAGTGTAACGAAGAAATCAGAAGCGGACCGAGTGACCGAGGCTAATATTACATCAACTCTTTAAAATAGAGACAATATTACATCAATTATCTAAAATAGAGGAAATATTACATCAACTCTCTAAAATCAGGGAGAAGTGTACAGGGAGGAGACACAGGTTTATAAGGCATTTTCATCACCTCTGTTTAGGCCTTGTCTTATAATCACCACCGTGAAATTACCTTCTTGACAAAGATAAATATGTCTACTATTCACTTTTTGTTATTATTAGTACCTAATATAACCCGTACTTCGTATCTGGTTTGCAATACCTATACAGGGTCACTAATTTTTCATCTTTGTTACACGGAGCCGTCTGGTAAAATGTGCTTTTATACATGCAAACAAATACACGCTCTGTATCAGAGGACACAACGTGCATAAATAATACTTATGTTTACATGTCGTACCTTTTTTGGGTTTGTAAGTGTAATAATTTATAAGAATTTGCTATTTTTCACACACGCGCGCAACAACCAGAAGTAGTCATTTTCACGCAGTAGTGAAACACACGCGACAACATAAAATGGCAAAACAGTCCGTGTCTCCTCCCTGTATAATTACTCCCTGCTAAAATAGAGGAAATATTATATCAACTCCCTGAAATAGAGGAAATATATCAACTCTCTAAACTAGAGGAAATATATCAACTCTCTAAAATAGAGGAAATATATCAACTCTCTAAACTAGAGGCAAGAGATCAACTCTCTAAAATAGAGGATATATTATATCAACTCTATAACATAAGAGGAAATATATCAACTCTCTAAATCCGAGGAAATATTATACCAACTCTCTAAAACAGAGGAAATTTTTCAACTCTTATAGGGGCAACTGCCATATAAAAGCCACCAGATGGAGCTGGGCAGGTTTTTCATATACATTTATACAGGGTTAGACCAGGGAGTCCTTTTTCAAAATACTGAAAAATCCACCTCGTAGAAGTTGTTAATATTTGGCACAGAAGTAAACTGATATTAAACAATTGTATTGGTAAAAACATATTTGTGAAAAAGTATTTCTTATTCGTAGTTTCAATATTTTTTTAAACCCAACTGACAGAAATTTGAAAATATAAGGGAGGAGCCTGTGGGGTCATGAACTGAGAAGTGTATACAAATACACGTGGTAGTGTTTACAGCAGACGACACTGAGTGTTATGGCTTAGAGATAGCAGTACTTATATTGTGTGTGAACCTCTGTAGCAGTGCTCTGAGATGCGGCATTTGTATAAGGTGACTATTTATGTGTTCCTGATAACAAATCATCCCTACAATTTTCACATCAGAATCAGAAAACTCACCAAGCCCTTCTATGTCTCTCCCATGAAAATTAAACATTCCCTTCTCAGGCTCAGTGATGTATATTCCTTAGTCATACTATATACTATTCCTTACCTTATTATCTCCATCATGTCCGGCCATTCTTAACAATAATTTGTACAGTTTTCCTTTATTTTTGAATTGTTTAATATTCCCAACACAATGATCACACAATGTCATCTTTATAAAATATCCAAATTATACACAAGTCTTGTGTACTGCAGTGTACACTATGCTGATTCTCCATACCAGCTATAACTGGCAATTAAGTTTCATTTAATACTGATAAATTATGTCAACCTCATGAAATATTTGCTGGCATTTCTGTTTAGTCACCAGCTTACATTTACTTTGGCCAAAGGTTCATAGCAATTCTTTTTTTATGTGATAAATAGTCCAGTGGAAATTAGATGAAGATAAAAGAGTAAATATATTGTAAAACGTGGATAATACTGAAATAAAACTGTCACAGTTCCAATAAAATTATATATTTTGGAATCATTGGATTGATAAACATTACTCATGTTACTACTAGCTGATTGGTAAATACGTTTTTGTGTCGTCTGCAGAGCGAGTTGTTTACATGTGCTGTAACTGACAGCCTGTATAGCTGGTGTAATTGATAAGACACACCTCCAATTTCTCCCTACCAGGGTAGGGAATTTTACCCCTTTAAGTATAGGAAATGTATAAACTCTCTTAAAGAGGCTCTACCTATATATTTTTGTCCACCAATTGATATAAACTTTACTTAATTATAAAGAGGACTATAAAAAAGGTAAATGGCAATAATTTCACCCAATGTAATATGCGTTTTGCTGGGGAAAAACAGGATTGAAAAGATCGGATTTTTGAAATTGTATTCGTAATTGTTTTAGACAAGCCGATTGCGGAGATTTTCCGATCTTATTCGTTTACAATCGGAACTACCTCGTCTGATTAGCGAAGAGTTCCGATCGATTCGTTTGCTATCGGAACTGTGCCAAATAGTTTGCAATCGCATTGCGCATGTCCGAGAAAAATCGTAAAAACTCGTAGTTCTCCGGCAGGAATAAACGGCTGGGCAGCATTTTATTCAAGATATTGTTTTGATCATAATTAATAATTTAAAGAACTGGAATACGAACCATGTTTCTTCTTAGAATACTCATAAAATAGCTTTGTATACATATAAATGCAGTAATATTGAGTATCTAATATTTTACATTAAAAATCGCGTAGATACAGGTAGTGCCTCTTTAAATAGAGGAAATAAAATGTATCAATTCTCTAAACTGAAAAAAATGTAACTCTTTCAAAACAAAACATGGACTTGAAAAAAAACCCGAAATTATTGAAACTCTTAAAATACAGAAAATACAATACACAAAGCAACTCGTACTGGTATCAATTCTCCAAAAGTACAAAACATGCCTTGAATGCATAAATAATACAGAAATAAATACTTACTTTTTAGCTTTTCCACCAAACTGTGACCATATCTCTACCACTATACCATGGAATTTATTATCCTGTTAAATAAATACAATCATTCAAATATTAGTGATACGAAGGCGAGACAAAAAATAGTGAAATAGTGATCATTTAGCAAAATGTATTTCAGAAGGCCAAATTAGCTAAAAGTGGTAAACAGTCAGAAATGACTAATAACCATTTATATAGAGAGATAGGTAATAATATAAATTGCATATACTGAAAAAAATAATGCTATTAATATTTCATATACAACTATGATGATCCAAGTTTGGTTAATCTAGTATATGCAGTCACTGTCAAACACATATCTCCTTTTACTTTGTTCAAAACAAAAATGAGACATGAAAACTCAGAAATTATTAAAACTATTTTCATAAATCTATTCTTTCTTTTCAATTTATACATGTTATATGTGTAAATCATTGTTAAATAAACCAGGGCACGAAAATTCCATGACGAGTGCTCATTGATGCAGGATGAGTAGAAATTCAGATACATTCTTTAAAAATTAATCATTTGACCATTCAAATATTACAAAGGACGAGCAACTCAGAAACAAATTTTCTTGCCCTGTTAATACTCTCTTTCCTTGCTGTTATTCTAAGGAAGCATACCTTGACGAAGCTGAGCATGGTGTCTATACAGTCTTCCATGATGTCTTCACTAGAGAAGAGGGCTTTATAGTCCGCCCCAGTCCAACCATCAAATAACACACGCGGCACTGTAACACATGTAAACTACATGCATATATGGCATATTGTGAAAATTTCTTTTAAAGCAAAGAAAATTACTGCAAATGAAAAATAAGCATACAATTTATACATTTTACATTTATTTTTGATCAGTTTGCAGTGATTTTCTTTGCTTTAAATTTAAACATATTTTGTCAATAAGCAATATATGGCTAAAAGGCGCGATGACGTCATCATTCCAAGACGGCTGCTTCCATAAATTTTATGTTTCTTTGCAAATTTTCAATAGGTAATATCTCCTTTATTTTTCATGGTATTTTGATAATTCTTTCAACTTTCTCCAAGTTGTTCAGGGCCCTTTTAAGTAAATATTGTTTGAAAACAGTACATCAACCTCTTTTATAGTATATCGAAAATGTGTGAACAAAATACATAAAAATCCATGTGAGATAAAAAATAATATATTTCCAGCGTGTTTATATTGTGCGAGATCAAAACCTGGTGCTTGGGACTTGAAACTATGGTCCTTGGTATCAATGGTCTTCAAGTCTCGCCATCCAGGTATTGATCTGGGACAATATAAACCCGCCGGAAATATTTTATTTCTTAAATAGTCCACAACAAAGTTATTAAGAGTTGTCATGTCCAAGTGGTCAGCATAATTCATAATTTTGATAAAGTGCCATCAAAATAAACTGACCAATCAGTGACGAGAAATTTGACACACCTCTAAATGCTGGAAGGTAAAATACTCTGTCTTTATCCTAGATGTTCAACCAAGTATACTGTGGACGCACTACTTGCTAACACGGCTCTTATAACATCAATGAAGCGAGTGACTGCCATTTACGTTTTTTTGAAAGTTTCGGGCAACAGCTTTTTTAACTAAGGGCCATAACTAAAGAATCTGGTAAAGTTTGGTAAAGATCAGATGAAAAATGAAGGCCCTACCGTATTAACGAGGCAAAATATAGCATTTTTAACTTAATCAAGAGCCGTAACTCAATAATAATAATTAAAAAAAAATAAAATAATAATAATAATTTAAAAAAATATTAATTAAAAATAAATAAAAGTTTGGCAAAGATCAAATGCAAAATGAAGGCCCTATCGAATGACGAGGCAAATTATAGCATTTTTAACAAAATCAAGGGCCATAACTCCGCTGTTACTTGTTCGATCTGGCTTAACAATCTGATAAAGTTTGGTAAAGATCGGATGAAAAATGAAGGCCCTATCGTCTTAACGAGGCAAAATATAGCATTTTGAACTAAATCAAGGGCCATAACTCCGCTGTTACTGGTCCGATATGAATGATTTTCCAACTTGTCCGAGCTTTCATTGATATTAACAATATGATAAAGTTTGGTAAAGATTGGATGAACAATGAAGCCCCCATCGTCTTAACGAGGCAAAATATAGCATTTTTAACTAAATCAAGGGCCATAACTCCGCTGTTACTGGTCCGATATGAATGATTTTCGAACTTGTCCGAGCTTTCATTGATATTAACAATCTGATAAAGTTTGGTAAAGATTGGATGAACAATGAAGCCCCCATCGTCTTAACGAGGCAAAATATAGTATTTTTAACTAAATCAAGGGCCATAACTCCGCTGTTACTAGTCCGATGTGGCTGGTTTTCGTACTTGTTCAAGCTTTCAATGACATTAACAATCTGATAAAGTTTGGTAAAGATCGGATGAACAATGAAGCCCCTATCGTCTTAACAAGGCAAAATATAGCATTTTTAACTAAATCAGGAGCCATAACTCCGCTGTTACTAATCCGCTATGACTGGTTTTCGAACTTGTCCGAGCTTTCATTGATATTAACAATCTGATAAGGTTTGGTAAAGATCGGATGAACAATGAAGCCCCTATCGTCTTAACGAGGTAAAATATAGCATTTTTAACTAAATCAAGGGCCATAACTCCGCTGTTACTGGTCCGATATGGCTGGTTTTCGAACTTGCTCGAGCTTTCAATGACATTAACAATCTGATAAAGTTTGGTAAAGATCGAATGAACAATGAAGCCTCTATCGTCTTAACAATGCAAAATATAACATTTTTAACTAAATCAAGGGCCACAACTCTGCTGTTACTAGTCCGATATGGCTGGTTTTCAAACTTGTCTGAGCTTTCATTGATATTAACAATGTGGTAAAGATAGGATAAAAAACGAAGGCCCTATCGTCTTAACAAGACAAAATATAGCAATATAGCATTTTTAACTAAATCAAGGGCCATAACTCCGCTGTTACTTGTCCGATCTCGCTGGTTTTCAAAGTCCTCCGAGCTTTCATTGATATTAACAACCTGTTAAAGTTTGGTAAAGATCGGATGAAAATTGAAGGCCCTATCATCTGAACGAGACAAAAGTTAACGCCGACGACGGACGACGGACAACTCGGCATCCCATAAGCTCTGCTGGCCTTCTGTTGTTACGTGTACATGAAGTTTGGGAACAATCAATTCAAAAATGTTTGAGAAAAAATGTGTTAACTGGTCATTATACAATATTACAGTGGAAAATTCCAAGTCAAACAAAGGGCCATAATTCTGTAATAATAATTGGTGATAATTACACCCAATAATGGGTGATGTACAGGGACATAAGGTCATCAGTTGTTATGTGTACATGACGTTTGGGAACAATCATTTTGAAAATGTTTGAGAAAAAATATGTTAACAGGTCATTATACAACGTTAAAGTTAAAGTCAAACAAAGGGCCATAATTCTGTAATATATTAGGCAATGAATGATGGGTGATGTAGAGGGACATAAGTTCATCAGTTGTTATGAGTATATGAAGTTTGGGAACAATCAATTCAAAAGTGTTTGATATATGCAATTATTAAAAATGTGTTACGCGACGGGGCGCGACGCGATGTGACGGGATGGGACAAAAATGTCTAGACGGGACACGACCGGGAGGCGACGTGACAATCTCAACATTTGGGCAATGGAAGATTATTTATTGCCTCTCGTCTCTCGAGGTCCTTGGGTCTATTTCCGGTATGGTCACACCCAGGATTTTTCAAATGCACTCAAATAATTCCTTATTCGGACAAGGTTTTCTGGAAGAAGGCATTCTCCAGAGGTGATGTAAAGCAGTCACTCCAGTGTTAAAGAAGAGCACCCATTGCAAAGACCTCGCTGAACTTCTGTGTCAATCAGTAATACACGCACGTAAAATTTTCTCAGAAATGGGCACCTCAGTATACGCAAAAGAATGTTTATCATGCAACTTATGTTTCTACTACAAATACAACTTCTTCCTACTATCTGCCCACCTGCTGTATTATGCTAGTTGGTTACCCATGCCATTGTTCGATGACTTAAGTGTCACATATCTACCATTTGAACTACACATATACACAATATGTTTAATACTTAGAAATTTAGGAATGCAGTACATTATCAAAAGAAGGTATGTTGCATATATTATCGATTTAAATGTACTTAATTACAAGCCGAAAAAAAGTATTTTGCCAAAGTTATTTCCCTTGACAAAAAATCCTCCATTTGTACTTTGACTGCAGCAGACGTGAGCTGTTGTTTTCATGGAATTTCAGGTAAATTATGTTATTTAAACAGTTTGCATATTATCACTTATTTATCACTTTCCTTTATACACTCACTTCTAAGTTACTAAACATGTAATTCTTATGTAGCAGTATATTCTTATGTAGCAGTATATGAAGATACCAGATGGATTGTACAAAGATTGTAATGATTACTTTGCCACACTGATAAATCGCAGGACCGTGTGTCCTAAATGTTTCACAGGGCAAAAAAAACAAAATCCAGCCAAATTACGACCAATGAAATATTCATTTATAACGTTTGAGGACAAGTGTTCTAATCCAAGGGAACTTACCCATTTTTGTAGTTTTTCCTTTCACTACATCAGAAACCCATCCTGAAAGACAAATACAGAATCTAGAACAAACTAGTAAGTTTGAAACACATTTTGTAAGTATGACACAATGAAATGTTTTTTTCTGTCCTGTTAACTTATCATATAAGGTTATATTGGGACAGCTGGCAGGGCCTTTTTACCGGTTTTGGGGAAGGGGCCTTTTGGCCTAAATTGGGGGAAAAATCCATGAATGTGGAATGAAATTTCCAGAGGTAAGTTTAATAAATGGGGAAAACTGCATGATTTTAAAAGACATTTTGGTGGGGAAGGTGCCTTATACAGGCCGCTGCAAAGAAGGGTTAAAAGGCCTTGGCAGGTGTAGAGGAAAATGAGAGAAGGATGAAGTTTCATACTTGATGGATGTCTGAAGCTCTTAAGCCAAGATCTTATCCACTGGTTCATCTATATAAGCCCTGTATCTAAATCTGCTTACCTTTACCTATATCTGCTTATCTTTATCAGTTTACCTTTACTTATATCTGCTTACCTTTATCTGTATCTGCTTACTTTATCTATGTCAGCTTACCTTTAAATATGTCAGCTGACCTTTATTTATGTATGCTTACCTTTATCTATATCACTTTACCTTTACCTATATCTGCTTACCTTTATCTATGTCAGCTTACCTTTATTTATATATGCTTATCTTTATCTATATCTGCTTACCTTTATCTATGTCAGATTACTGTTATCTATATATGCTTATCTTTATCTATATCAGCTTACCTTTATCTATGTCAGCTTACCTTTATCTATATCTGCTTACCATTATCTATATCAGCTTACCTTTATTTATATATGCTTACCTTTATCTAGATATGTTTATCTTTAATTATATCTGCTAAACTTTATCTATATATGCTTATCAATATCCATGACATCAGTTTAACTTTATCTATATTTTATTACCTGTATCTATATCAGCTTACCTTTATCTATATATGTTATCTTTATCTATATCTGCTTACCTTTATCTATATCGCCTCTCACCGCTGCCGGTTCTAATCACACGGGGAGGTCGACTCGTACGTGAGGAAGTGTCGATTCTTACGGATGGTGGGAGGTGTACAGTACTGGTTCTACCCAGGAAAGGTGGGTGGTCTGCCTCCCCCACAAAAAATTGACCGTCACTTATAACCTTACATGTGTTAAAAATGACGTAAAACACCATACAAACAAACAAAACTTTATCTATATCTGCTTACCTTTATATCTGCTTACTTGTATCTATGTCAGCTTACCTTTATCTCTATATGCTTACCTTCTTGAAGATCTATACATGCTTACCTTTATCTGTATATGCTTATCTTTATATATATCATTTTACCTTTATCTATATATCAGCTTACCTTTATCTTTATATGCTTACCTTTATCTATATATGCTTACCTTTATCTGTATATGCTTACCTTTATCTATATCAGGTTACCTTTATCTGTATCTGCATACCTTTATCTAAGTATGCTTACCTTTATCTATATCATGACCACCGGTGATGGTAAATGCTCCGCCAGGCTTTCTTTTGATTTGTAACCATACAGGAGAAATGTATGTGAACTTGTGTGTGAATATCTTAGCTACGTCATAACCATGACTATTCCACTGAAATGTATCAAGTAGTCTAAAGTCAATTCAACTGTGCATTTCCATATATACAAGAGCATGTTTGTGGTATTCTCATATTGCTTTCATGCTGCCTAGTTGATAACAGGCTGGTTTGGAATTAATTTTTTTTCCTCCATCCAATTGTATGGGGATGACAATAGGGTAGGTGTGAGGTTTTCTGCACCCTAGAACCTGGTTTTAACCCACAGCTGCCATTTTGCAACTGACCGTCTCCCCGCACCCCACCCCCACTCTTGACGAGAGTTATTTTAGAAATTCAGAGTCACTCTCAGAGAAAAACATAGGAATCTTGGATAACCCTAACCTTACTTCAGATCTTTGGGATAGATGTGCACGTCTATCTAATTTTAGTTTAATTGTCTTTATTCATGTATGTATCAAGGTTAGATGTGGACAAATTAAACTGTACTGAGTTTAGAGATTCTTTAATAAACAATTTTTCAGAAAATAACTTCAGACAATATTCTCTTGGCAACACATGACAGACCAGCTAACATTTCCATCTGCAGAAACTGAGTAGCTATCCCGCCAACAACAGGCAAATTTTACATCATAATGAACACCATTTTTAAACCTACTGACGACGAGGTAAATATGTAACTTACACATTTTGACAATCCAAACTAAATAGACACAATATAACTGGCTTTAACCCCGAAACTGGAGCGTTGAATTAAGATTTACATGTACCAACTCATAATTCATGTTATACATATTCAATCACGGTAATTGTTACAATTAACTTGATTTTTAATCAGCAAATATACATTGTAGCATGTTCACTGAACATTCTCTTTGTAATAGCACAGGTGTAAATTTAAGACCTGTCAGAATAACTGTCAGAATAACAGTTAGAATAACAGTTAAAATAACTGAAATGGAGCTGAAATGGACATGCTACAAAACAAATAGAGTATGGTTTCATCTCGTTGGTTAATTTAAACACCTCGATGGGCTACGCCCATCTCGATGTTTAAATGAACCAACTCAGTGAAACCATACTCTATATATTAGTTATTGTATGACCTGAACTCATGGATAGGGTTTTGATACACAGATCTGCAGTGTAATTTTGCAGTTATTTGGTGGGTTAGTTTCTTTAAATAGATAGCAATTGTATTGCTGTAACAATGTACAATTACGTACCGGCGTGACATAACCCAATGTTTCCCCGTCAAACTGCTTCACTTGTCTCTCCAACTCACAGTAAGCAGTGTGCTCACTTACCACGTCCTTGGATTTCACATCTGCTTTTACCAAGTCCCGCTCACGAACATTCTTGTCCGACACTGTCACTGTCTAATAAAAGACAAAATAGATGAATGTATGTTAGGCCAAAAAAATAAAATACCGGTGTTTCCGGTGGCCCGACCGACCCTATTTTTAAGGGGCCAACCCTAAAACTTTTTATGAAAAAAAAAATTAAATTTTTTTTTTTTTTTTTTTTTTTTAAAACAAATAAATTCTGAACAATGATTTATCACAAAATATCGAGGTAAACTGACATCACAGTAAACTTTCAGCTGTATCAGCAACTTGTATTGGGTTTATGAGATAAATACATGTAGAATCTCACAATAAGTTGCTCCAAAAAAAAAAAAAGAAGAAAAAAAAAATAAAAATAAATGCCTACCTTCCGACCCTATTTTTTTAAAGCATGCAATAGGAAACACACCTTTGTTTTTTTGGCCTTAACTGAAAATGTGTCCTTTCTCGATTCAATTGATCCTAGTAATGCATATTTATATGTGTTAGCCTTCTTTCCTAGCATTTATATGTGCTAACCTTTTTTCCTAGCATTTATATAATATGCTAACCTTCTTTTCTAGTATTTTTATGTGATAACCTTCTTTTCTAACATTAATATATGTGCTAACCTCATACATGTCATATGTGATAACCTTTTATTCCAGCATTTATAACCTTCTTTTCTAGCATTTATGTGCGCTAACCTTCTTTCATAGCATTTCTATGTGCTAACCTTCTTTTCTAACATTTATATGTGCTAACCTTATTTTCTAACAGTCATATAATTACATGCTAACCTTCTTTTCCAGCATGTATATGTGCTAACCTTCTTTTCTAACATTCATATGTGCTAACCTTCTTTTACAGCATTTATATGTGTTAACCTTCTTTTCTAACATTCATATATGTGCTAACCTTTTCTAGCATTTATATGTGCTAACATTCTTTCCTAGCATTTATATGTGCTAACCTCTTTTCTAGCATTTATATGTGCTAACCTCTTTTCTAGCATTTATATGTGCTAACCTCTTTTCTAGCATTTATATGTGCTAACCTCTTTTCTAGCATTTATATGTGCTAACATTCTTTCCTAGCATTTATATGTGCTAACCTCTTTTCTAGCATTTATATGTGCTAACCTCTTTTCTAGCATTTATATGTGCTAACCTCTTTTCTAGCATTTATATGTGCTAACCTCTTTTCTAGCCATTTATATGTGCTAACCTCTTTTCTAGCATTTATATGTGCTAACCTCTTTTCTAGCATTTATATGTGCTAACCTCTTTTCTAGCATTTATATGTGCTAACCTCTTTTCTAGCATTTATATGTGCTAACCTCTTTTCTAGCATTTATATGTGCTAACCTCTTTTCTAGCATTTATATGTGCTAACCTCTTTTCTAGCATTTATATGTGCTAACCTCTTTTCTAGCATTTATATGTGCTAACCTCTTTTCTAGCATTTATATGTGCTAACCTCTTTTCTAGCATTTATATGTGCTAACCTCTTTTCTAGCATTTATATGTGCTAACCTCTTTTCTAGCATTTATATGTGCTAACATTCTTTCCTAGCATTTATATGTGCTAACCTTCTTTTCTAAAGCTGTCACTGTCTAAAAGACAAACTAAATGAATGTATGTTAACTAAAAATGTTTACCCTATTTCTTTCTCGATTTAATTTATCCTAGTAATGCACATTTATATGATTGTGTTAGCCTTCTTTCCTAGCATTTACATATGCTAACCTTCTTTTCTAGCATTTATATGTGCTAACCTCTTTTCTAGCATTTATATGTGCTAACCTCTTTTCTAGCATTTATATGTGCTAACCTCTTTTCTAGCATTTATATGTGCTAACCTCTTTTCTAGCATTTATATGTGCTAACCTCTTTTCTAGCATTTATATGTGCTAACCTCTTTTCTAGCATTTATATGTGCTAACCTCTTTTCTAGCATTTATATGTGCTAACCTCTTTTCTAGCATTTATATGTGCTAACCTCTTTTCTAGCATTTATATGTGCTAACCTCTTTTCTAGCATTTATATGTGCTAACATTCTTTCCTAGCATTTATATGTGCTAACCTTCTTTTCTAAAGCTGTCACTGTCTAAAAGACAAACTAAATGAATGTATGTTAACTAAAAATGTTTACCCTATTTCTTTCTCGATTTAATTTATCCTAGTAATGCACATTTATATGATTGTGTTAGCCTTCTTTCCTAGCATTTACATATGCTAACCTTCTTTTCTAGCATTTATATGTGCTAAACCTCCTTTCTAGCATATATGTGCCAACCTTGCTCACTAGCATTTATATGTGCTATCTTTCTTGCCTAGCATATATGTGCTAACCTTACTCCTAGCACTGAACCTTTATATCTGTTAACCTTGTGGATTCCACCATGGTATACTGACCTTCCTCCCTGGTATATGGAACCTTTGTAAGTATTGGCCTAGCATCCTGAACCTTTACAGGAGTTGCCAAATTAAAATAATTTATTTTAAAATTAAACATACTAGTACCTCTTTATCCTCCTTCAGTTTCTTCTTCCCTCTGTCACTCTTTGACAAGGTTGCAGACACGTGGTATGTTAAGACCATCATAAGGCAGCATATCAACACACACTTTTCTACTTTCATATTCATTGTCAAATGGTTTAATTTCTGAATAAAAAAAGTTCAAATATAAAATTTAACAAGAAACAATTGAACCACAGATGGCTCCCTAATTTGTGGCTGTAACATAGATGATGGTTGTGATGCAGATATATACTATACTCGACTTTGACTTTTGACATTTAAGTGTTACCTTGACCATTGGCGACATGAACCTAGGAAATCCAAATCTTCCGACTGGTTTGGGCGATATGGCAAATACACAAGATACACATCTTTGACCTTAGACGACTATTAAAGTGTGACCTTGATGTTAGTGACAGGAACCTGAGAGCTGGAAATATATGGCACATCGTCTTGATTTTAAAAGCATTTTTGCAAAGGAAATTCAAATTTTCCCACTGGTTTACAGTATATACGGCAAAGAACTCTGACATTTGAAGTCTGTGACAATGACCTTGACAACAGGACCCTGGGAGCTGAACGCGACATGTCATTTTTGATGTGATAAGCATTTATGCAAATCCAAATTCATCTACTGTTGAATAGCTAGAACATACTGCGAAGACACAAAGATAGCCAACATCGACCTTTGAAGACTAACTACAACTTTGACCTTGGCGACAGGAGCCCGGGAGTTCAGTGTTGTTTTTTTCCTATATACCAGGGCTGTCTCTAATTTTTGAAACAGGTGGCTACTTTGATTTGACAGGCGGCTACCATTAGTGATCAAGCAAAGCAAGAGAGGTTATTAGGGGGGTCCGCGGGCAATCTCCCCTGCAGATAAGCATGATATCTAATTACAGTGCTTTTTTTATGGGTTTTTTGTGAATGCAGCCTGTGCCTGTGCCATTGTGAAAAATAGTGGCATTTTTCTTGAAATTGTGAAAATTGTGAAATATTATAACAAAAGAAAAAGAAACTTTTTTCACTTTTATTTTCACAGTTTAATATCCCTTGGTTTTAAGTTTTGTTTTTGGGAAATACAGACTAGTTTTGACACCAGCTTATATTAAGACTAGTATCCTTACTGCCTTTTTTTTATTTTTTTTATTTTTTTTTTTTAGATTGTGAATTTTTTGGATATAATTGTGAAAAAAGTATACTTTTTGGCATTGTGAAGGGGCCGAATAACGGCCTCAAATTAGGCATAAAAAAAACACTGAATTACATGCAATCTCCTGTTTTTGGTGCTAATTAAGGTCAGGATTTTTAGTCATTTCATGATTCTTTCAGAGGATAAAATAATTTCATAATATTTTATACTGATTTAAAAAAAATAATTTTTTACAGCCGGCTCCAAATTCAAAACAGACGGCGAATATAGCCGGCTGCCGGCTATTAGAGACAGCTCTGTATACATGTACAGGATATTTACTGTTGGAGGTTGTTCAGTGAGGTAACTAGAACCCGAGTGTGTTGTGTGAAATTTTGTGGGTGATAAACATATCTCATTAAAAGATGGAGGATGATTGTAGTAGAACTTAGTGGGAGTGTATCTAAAGATTCCCGTCATTGCCATATGCATTGCTTAGTACTGGTTCTACCCAGGAAGACATCGAGAGTGATTCAAATAAGTTCAAAGAGCTTTCGTTACAATCGATGTAAAACAAAGAAGTTTAAACTAAACTAAAGAGATAGGATTTTAAGTGCGTACCACCAATTACTCGGGCCACTAAGAGATGTGATGGTTGAGTGGTTAGACCTAAAATGTCATCATGTTCATGGTGTTTAGTATTTTTTTTAACATTTTTTTTATTTTTCACTTCTATCGAGTGATTACCCAAAAATAAAAATAAAGCTTGTAAAGGCCATGAATATCAGGTCTGATGTTAGTTGAGTGGTTGCCATCAGCCACAGACATATTAATAATTTGTTATTAGGTCTGTGAGCATACTTGCCTCTCAATCCACAGGTCGTGGAAAGGTTGGGAGTTATCACACAACAAACAAAAAAGGGGGGTGGAAAGCAATTATATGTAGGTATATTACAGTACTGTCTGTTGGTATATGTGCACGAATTTAAGAGCTGATCTTGTTAATTAGTGTACTGTTGTGCAGACAAATTTATAATTTACGTGTTTATCATCAACATCTCGCAAACGCTCATTGATTAATCCATATTGCAAACCTCTGAATGATTTAGAATATGAATTACCTCCCCTAACTGAACCCCTGGAAAATGGCCGACGAAGCTGAAGATTTGTCACCGGAGCAAACAGAAAAGCTTATTCAGTTCCAGGTAACACTAATTTAACATTGTCTGTGTACGGATAATGTCACAGAATATTTAGGCCACATTTGTAACTAATTTATATTCAAGTAGGTAGTGTTCATAGAAAGGAAGCATCAAAATGAAAACTTGATTTCAAAACTTATTTTGTCATTTTGTCAATTTTGTTAAATCATTGTTATTTATAGAGTGCCCTTTTGGGATAGTATTCGGTAAGCTGGATTTACGTCAGAACTGTAGTTGTCGCCATTGTTCTGATATCTCCTGATGAAATTATGACAACTTGGACCGAGGGCAAGGACTATGATTCGCCTGTAAAAATAATATTCATAATTTTCCATAATTGCAAATATGTTGAGATTTTTTTTATTATTTAATATTTTCCGTAGGTGATAAAATTGTTGTTACTCGGTTTTTATCCTTATGTTTTACAGTAAAATATAAATCTTTGGCAGAGTAAAAAGACGATTATTTTCAAGATTTTGATTTTGTAAGATACATATCCTGGTCATATCGGTGGTCTTAATTTTTTTGAGCGCATCAGACATGTCAGATACAACTTAATGCAAATTAGGCTAAATAAAATTATACCTGTGTTTACTGTAACCCGACCGACCCTCTGAAAACATCCCCGACTCCCTTTTTTTTTATTGAAAAAGAAAATTGTTTTGTTTTTTTGTAAAAATAATTATGTTCACGCGTTCACGGCCGACTCATGTGCTCATTGTCCTGCTGTTGGAACTGACCCTCTTCTGGACATGCGAAAAATAAATTAAATACAAGTGATTGGGAAAAGAGCCAGTTGTTGCCATGCCTTTTTGGAAACAGTAAAACATACACAATTTCATATTGTTATCTATTGTAGTTTTTAAAATACCACAATTTCCCATTCATCAAAGCTCATCGCCACCTTAAATGTAACTTTGCCAAAAAATAAAATAAAATGCCTACCTACCTACACAGTTTTCGTCGTAACCGGCTAGCCCGAAGTCCGGGGCAAGTAGCTTTGATTTCGGGCAAGCAGAAATTACCATCTGCTTGCCCGATCGGGCAAGTGTGATTTTTCAGTGGAATATATTGTTTGAATACAGATCGGACAGTGTTTTTTTTTATGCCTAATTTGGGGCCGTTATTCGGCTCCATTAACAATGCCAAAAAGTATACTTTTTCACAATTATATCCAAAAAATTCACAATCTGAAGAAGAAAAAAACAGGCAGTAAGGATACTAGTCTTAATATAAGCTGGTGTCAAAACTAGTCTGTATTTACCAAAAACAAAACTTAAAACCAAGGGATATTAAACTGAAAATAAAAGTGAAAAAAGTTTATTTTTCTTTTGTTATAATATTTCACAATTTTCACAATTTCTAGAAAAATGCCGCTATTTTTCACAATGGCACAGGCACAGGCTGCATTCACAAAACACATAAAAAAAAACACTGTCGGGCAAGTGTGATTTTTCAGTGGAATATATTGTTTGAATACAGAAAATAAAATGAAATCATTTAACCCATTTCATGCGGGATACGAATACATCTTGTGAATACCAAGGACAATAGTCTGAAATCGGCAAAAGTCAGAGATATTTTTTTTTTAATTTTACACTATCTGAATTGTCATACCAAACGGCATTTCTTGTCAATACACCATATTAAATAGATCAAATGTTTAGAACATTCAATGGGCATAGATAAAATATGCATTTTAGGTACAATTAGGTCAATGAATATGCCAGTTTATGTCGATTTTCATGCCAAAATTGATTTTTCAATCAAATTCTTCAAAATTGGTGGTTTAATACCTGATTATAGTAGCGAATGCGAGCTGAATAATGCCAAAAATACCGCTAAAATCAGAATTGATACTAGCTGAACGCTACCAAGTCGAGTTTGAATGATAAGGAATAATAGTTTACCTTTTACACAAATCTTCATTTGTCACAGTATCCTATTTTAGTGGGGTAGGGGAAAGATTTAGTGGTTTCATGCCTACCAAACCTGTTGCCATGCAGAATTAATTCATGAAAACATGTTGCAAACATGCAACCCTACATGTTGATACCAAAAAGACATAGTTCAACCGCAAACACTTCACCAATATGTCATTTTAAACACGAAAAAAAAATGAAACTCAAAATTACGACTTTTATAGACAAAATTGGACTTAAAACGCTCAAAACCTATGTAATAAACTATGGAAAACTTATTTCTGAGCTTATTTTGCCAATTGTTATCGGAAAAGTGTCCGATACGCGTAGGATTTGACCAAATTTATATAAATCAGTTTATCACATAACATGGCTTCTGGGAGTGCAAGAAAGCCATGACTTATTTCTCGTAATACACTAGTGTATAATAGATGCAAATGAGAACCGAATCACTGCGTTTGTATAATTATACAGTAAAACATTTAATACCAATTGTTTTCATGGTTTATCATACTGTACGTTCAGACGCATTAATTTTTTATCATTATTTGAAATCTTAATTCATAAAACGAACGTTAGTAACGTTAAATTTGGTTTAGGTTGTCGCATTATTTGTAAGGTGAACGCATTTACAACTGCGTAACATAGCGACGTCATGTAAACAACAAAACGACGTCATGATTTACCTTACAAATTGCCGCAATTGACAACTCGTTTATTAAAATCAATAATACACACTCACTCATGTAAGATCCTCTTTATAACTTTTGAAGTTCTCTATGGATTTTAGAGATTCTTTCAACACTAGAAATGACTTAAAATTCCCTACTATCTACACACTGGGTTATCAGAGAAAAAATAAATATATCTTACAGAAAATTCGGGTGAAAGTAAGGTAGGACATCATTTTGACCCGATTCGCATGCTCACATATGATTTTTATCTTCATTAAATTAGTTTTTGCATGAATATTGCTTTTAAAAATTATTTCACTGTGTAGGGAATTTAAATATCTACATAATGATATATAGTTTTGTTAATTTATTTTTTAAAATTGACCAAGTAAGCCACATTTTACTAACATCACCGATATGTAATTTGCTGCAGCAGCAGAAACCGCAAAACTTCAGATTTAGGGGAATGCCTGCAGAATGAAATGGGTTAAAACCTCGAAATATCCGCATTTTATTGTAAATAAATGAGTGGGGTTTTCCAAACGTATTTTTATCAGCCCCAACCTATTTATATAGAGGCCAATTGGAACACCTCGGCGATTTCCCCCAAAATCACTGTTTACGATCGAATAGAAGAAACAATACTAACAAAATGTGTTTTCTTTTTGTTCCTTAGAAAATACTATATAAAATTCGGGCAAGTTAAAAAGCTTTCGGGCAAGTTAAATTGCTAGTTAACTTGCCCCAATGGGCAAGCGCTGCGAAAAAATTAGCGTGAAGACTGCCTACCCTATTTTTTTCAGCAATGTTACAGTAAACACAGGTATAATTTTATTTGGCCTTATAACAGACTTTCCAGTAAAATATCAAATATAAATATGTGTTTGTTATTCCTAGAATTCATTTTAAGAATTCTGTTAGAGCTGATCAATTAAATGTTGCGCTGATATTTACCATGTCGGGCACCTGCTGTACGATGACCTTGATATCTACTGTCGGTGTAATAGTAGAAATCTACCTGGATCATTATTGCCTGAAATAAATCATGGTTTAAGCTTTCAGGATACAATTTGTAAATATGGTTGAGGGTAAACACACAAAATAAGATCATATATCAGCGATTTTTTTCCTTATATAAGCGGTACCAATAAACGGACCGTTCTCAATCGAAAAAATATACCATTTTTCCCAGTTTGAAAAAAACCCCACCAATTTCAAGAAAACAATTCCCAATTTCAAGCACGATATCGGCAATGAAAAATAAAACTATTCTCTTCCAATGTTTTTTACAAACCGGATGTTTACAGTCTATCATAACATAGACGTCTATCATAACATAGACTATTTAACTGCGCATGAAAACAAATTGTAACATTCTTTAGGAAATGCAACTAAACCCCTCGAAAAAAGTAGACTCTCGATGAGAGAAAAACTAAAAAATCAAAAGAATACGACCGAGAAAAACGTACATGCATAGAAGAAAGGGCGAGATTGGCTCGATTTTCATGACAACAAAATGTTTAGTTTGTACTGCGTCGAGTTCACCACAGACGAAAAAGACAAGAAATCGTCGTTTGTTCAGGGAAGTAATAATTTTAAATTGGAAGCGGTTGTTTTACATAAAAAAGGCAAACCACACAAGAAAGCAACTTCCCTTAATTCTGCGAAGCAAGCCGGTCCAAGTAAAAGTATTGCTTCAAAATTTCTTCAGACAATGAAAAAACATGCCGACGCATCCTCATCAACACCTCTAGGACCAAACACGACCCAGATTTTTTTTTTCATAAACTTTAAATTGTTATAATTAAGAGTGAAACATTTATGTTATTAAATAATTTGTATTGACCTTTTTTGCCGTTACTGACTTTTGACATGGACTAATGATTTTTAGTTAATCGAACAGGCTGAGCCGTACAACGTTGTCATCCCTAATGAGGAACACACGAGATGATGAACAGCAAAACCTTAATGTAGACATTTTTAAAATGAAGAATAACAGAGACATTAGTTTGTAATTTAGTGTATCTTTTATTTATTAAAATAAATTTAAAATAAAAGATAACAGAACACTTGCTTGTATAGTCCTTGTTTACTTAAAATAATTGGTTTGTAATATTTCCTAATATGGGCGAGTTCACGACTCGATTTTTCCCAATTTGGGGGATTTCATGCTGCGATTTTTCCCATTCTGATCGGACCTGGACCCATTCCCAAAATAGTGAAAAAAATTGCTGTATATATTATAAAGTTTGATAGTGTTTTTTTTCTTCTTTTTTAATCTTTCAATCATTTTTTTTTGTCAACGGAGGGTAACTGAAAATAAAAACAAAAATAAAAAAAGGTATTCATAGTAAAAACATTTCATTCATACATAAATATAATCGAGTAAATTTATATATGATCACCGTTTTCTTTTCCATATAATATATGGAAAAGAAAACTGATATAAGGAGTTAATGTGACTTCTATTCCAAGAAAAACAGGTGTCCATGACGTCATTATGCAGCCGAAAAACTGTCAAAACTTTCGCGATCAAATAACTACATGTATGTGGATTTTTTTAGTAAGTTTTAACAAAAAATACAGTATGTTTTGCATTTAAAAATAGTTTAAATGTGGTTTTATTAATAAATTTCTCCATGATAGCTCATTTCTCGGGTTAACAGATAGCGGGAATACTTTGTGTGTTTACAAAACAAAAACAACCGGATGTAGATACATGCGCAATTTTTGTCGCGAAATTCGGATATACCGGATTACACCCTAGAAGATACAAAATGTATACACTGGTAGTAGATATACGGAGGATATACTGAATCAGTTTGCATTCATGAATGAGCATGAAATATGCAGGGTTTTAAAAGAATCACACTGTAAATATTTTAATTTTAACAGTAAACTTGCTTGAGCGTCAAGGATAAAGACCGAGTTTATCACATACCAGAATGTATTGGTATGTCTTTTCTCTGGTCACTGATTGGTCAGGTTTTTTTTGATGATGAATAGGCCAGTTTGCTATTCATTATTTTGATAGAGCATCATCAAAAAAATGACCAGTCAGTGACCAGAAATAAGACATTATACATTCTGGTAGGTGATAAACTCGGTCTTTATCTTACTGTATTCTATACCTGTAAGTGTTGTAAGTGATTCGCTTCTAAGGTACTTCTTGATTGTCTTCCTGGGTAGAACAAATACTAAACAATGCAGATCAAGTGTCTTGCTCAGGGTCACAATACATATGGTTATGGCGGGGATCAAACCCACAACTTTTGGATCATGGGTCCAACGCTCTGCCACTAGACCACAGTGCTCCTCATCACTAGTCCACAGCGCTCCTTAATATTCAACCAAGTTTACTGTTAAAATTAAGGTATCTACATGTACAGTGTGATTCTTTAAAACCCTGAATATTTCATGCACATTCATGCAGATTTTGTTTCATTATATGTATCTTTCAAAATCAAAATCTTGAATTTTTTGTTTTACTATAAAAATCTAAGGATAAAAGCCCGAGTAACACAAAATGTATCACCTTCTGAAAATAAGGTAATATCTCCACATCTCTGCATTGGAAAATTATAAATAGGAAAGGAAAATTGAATTGGCGAATAAAACAATCATAAAATGTAATTGCAAATTCGCCAAACATCCGTGGGTTTGATGCATTCGAATTACCGACTGATTTTGTCTAAGACGTGAAAAAATATTGGTTATTGTTTCTGGTTACAAATTCAAATAAAGTTAGATAGGTCGAAATATTTGTATGCCGCCGAAATATTTTCGGGGGCATATAGTTATCGCACCGTCCGTCTGTCCGTCCGGATTCTGTATGTCTGTCCATCATTCCGAAGTGCGTGTCCGGACGTAACTTCACAACCCCAAGTGATCACCATAACAAGACGATATGTCGCGCGCAAAATCCAGGTATTCAAGGTCAAGGTCACACTTGGAGGTCAAAAGTCAAATTGTGTCCGGTCAATAACTCTGGCATTCATGGGCAGATTTTCAAATAACTTCACACAAGTGCTCACCACAACAAGACAATGTGTCGCGCACAAAATCCAGGTCTGTGGCTCCAAGGTCAAGGTCACGTTTAGAGGTCAAAGGTCAAATCGTGTCCGGTCAATAACTTTTGCATGCCTGGACGGATTTTCAAATAACTTGGCACAAGTGCTCACCACAACCAAATGAGATGTCGTGCACAAATCCAGGTCTATGGCTCCAAGGTCAAGGTCATATTTCGAGGTCAAAGGACACTTCGGGGGCATTTATCACTTATTATGATATTTCTTGTTTTGAATCAGTTTTCTTTTCTCAGAAGTCCGCTTTGAAACAAGATTTTAAGTACCGAATGTGCATCAGATCATTGTAGTTGCATTAGAATTGCACAAACTGTACGTTACTTGGTGCGCCGCCATTTTGGATTGCTAAATTCTAGACCATGCCGGACCAAAGTGTATCGGGATCTACACTGGCCATAAACAAATTTGAGTCAGCACCAAATAAACAGGGTCGGTCGGGAAAACGGAAACAACTTGTTTTAATGGCCTAAAAAATCTCGGAAACCCTGATTTCAAATTCACCAATTATTTCTCTGCATACAACATGAATATCCCGCTGCTTGCCGATAAGCGCCGATGAATTTGGACACGACTAATTACAAGATAAAGTAAGCCTTGCTAATTGTTTATTCGAGTGGTAGTAAAATAAGCCAATGTCAAATTCTCATTAAAATGCGATACTCCGCGTACTCCAATCATTGTATTTGAAGTTCCACCTCTCGCTGTCAGTCAAACTACTCTTATTCCCTGTGTTAGATATTGTCGCTATACAATTACTTTAAGGAGATGGGTAAAACATCGAAGCCCAAAAATTACAATCATATGCACGACTATTGTGCAGTGATTTCGGTAAAGAACAGAATTAATGAACATGGAGAATTAGTTGTCTCAAGAGAACGAATTCATAACATAATCCCGTTAAAAAACTCACAAAAAACATTTGAAATCACATTATTTTTTCCCCCTTTAACTCGAAAATCTCTCTTTTTTTCCTCTATCGAAGAGCCTGGGCCTCTTCCCCTATTGCCGAAAAAAAGCCCCGAGTGATATTTAACATCTCGTAAAAAACAACAAAAAACCAACACATTTTATTTTTTAATCTGCTGTTTTATACGTATTTGTATATTTATTTGCAGGACTTGACGGGTATAGAAGATATCAACAGATGTCGTCAGTCACTAGAGAGACACAACTGGGATATAGAGGTAAAAGAAGTCGCAGTAATTATCATAGTAAAGAAGTCACAGTAATTATCATAGTAAAGAAGTCACAGTAATTATCATAGTAAAGAAGTCACAGTAATTATCATAGTAAAGAAACAAGAGTTGGCATCTTTTTCAACATGTTTTGGTTTATAATTGGAAAACTTAGATCATCTATGTCTTAATGACTTAAACACATTTGTTTGTTGTTTTAAATTAAATCCATGCTACTATTGGTGTATACATACTAGATATTAGGCTAGTAAAGGTTACAAAATAATTAGGTCAGGTAGGATTGAATAATAATTATACCCCCGCTTTCACAAAGTGAAGTGGGTGCTATATAGGAATCACGCTGTCCGTAATGTCGCGTCTGTAACACTTTTTGTGTCGCCTGCGTAACTGGTCACCTGACCTTGGCCATAACTTGAAAGGTATTTGACCTATGTTCATGAAACTTCACACACATCTTCATCTTAACCAAAAGAATGTTGTTACAACACACATCTTCATCTTAACCAAAAGAATGTTGTTACACATGTCCACTAACTCTGCCTTTCACTTTGGCAGAGTTATGCCCCTTTTCATAAAACTTTAACCTGCAACCTAACCAAGCTCATAACTTGGCAAAATATTGACCTATGGTCATGAACTTTATACAGTTCTTCCTTATCAATTATCCAATGCAGATTTATGCTCCTTTTAATAAACTTTAACACTTTATAAAAAAAAAAAGATTGCACTTGCTGAAAGAAGCTTTTATGAATGGTTGTTCTCAAACTTTATAACAGCTGATGACCATTAGTCCCTCTACATCACCCATCATTGATTGCACAATTTTACATCCTAAGTTTTCTCACCTGCCTGAGTCGAACGCGCATTTAGTCAATAATGAAACTTTGAAGGGATAAGAGTGGCGAGTTGTCCGTCGTCCGTCCGTCGTTAACTTTTGTCTTGTGAACACTCTTGGGCCTTCATTTTTCATCCAATCTTTACCAAACTTTTACAGGTTGTTAATATCGATGAAAGCTCGGACAAGTTCGAAAACCAGCCAGATCGGAATAATTTATAGCACTTGATAATTATATTAAAAGCTTTATTTTTTGTGTATTTTCTTTTGGTGTTGTCTGATTTTAAAACACCAGTATGGACACATTTAATTTAAATCCTGGTCTAATATTTTCATTTTTCATATAGAGTTGGATAAAGTCCGAGTAAACCCCTTTATTTTCACCTACTGAATATCTCAACCTACCAGAAGTTGACCGGATGTGAAAGTTATGAATCGTAGATTTGAAATATATCAAAATTATAACATACAGGATGAGACGGTAACTTAACTCTTGGGACTATAACATTGTTTTTAGTATGCTATAATTATGCAGGATTATTAGCCTCATCTCATCCACAGTCTCCGCGAAAACCGTCGGTCCATCGGACATGATAGTCAGTTGTTTTGAAATGTCCGGCAGAAAATTCTTGTTAGTCGGTCCAAGTGTCTGGCCATTTTTAAAACTAAAATCCAATCAGAAATTGTAATTTGAAGCCGTATTTGTTTATAAATAGTAAGATCTTTCCCTTAATTAAAATTGATTGATTTATAAGCGCGCTTTTCATTGGGAGATTACTAGATTTCAACCAATCGCATTACGTCTCATATTGACATTGCAAGATCATGCAAGTTTGTCACATTGATCTGAAGAAGAAAAGATCAAATATTAACAGTTTAAACGGTGATATTGTATTCATATTCTTATTTTTCTATGAATTTTTGTATAAATTATGATCTTTTTAGATCACCTGAGCCGAAGGCTCAAGGTGATCTATTGGGATCACTCTGCGTCCGTCGTCCGTCCGTCCGTCGTCGTCGTTAACTTTTCTTCAAACGACATCTCCTCAGAAACC
This sequence comes from Cyrtodaria siliqua, assembly GCA_037043455.1. NCBI lineage: Eukaryota > Metazoa > Mollusca > Bivalvia > Adapedonta > Hiatellidae > Cyrtodaria > Cyrtodaria siliqua. Next base: position 102,779 of record JAWPHD010007129.1, read on the forward strand.
GCTTGGCTAATTTTGACTAAACTTCACATGGATGATCCTTAGATGAATGCTTTTTAGATTTGTTAAAATTAGGTCAGCGCGCATCCAAGATGGCCGCCATTGCCATATATGGTTTAAACCTTAAAAAATCTTCTTCTCCAGAACCGCAGGACAGATTTCAACAGTTTTTCTTTTAAAATGATCGCCTACTCTCGACTATTAAGTTTGTTCAAATAAAGTTCCCGGGGTCAAAAATGGCCGTGTCCCAGGGATCCAAAGTTTGTATATTGAGATTTTGCATGTTTTTCATATAGACATATAGGAAAAAACTTTAAAAAAACTTCTTCTCTGAAACCACAAGGCACAGAGCTCTCATGTATTACATGTAGCATCAGCTTATGGTCCTCTACTAAGTTTGTTCAAATGGTGACCCTGGGATCAAATTTGTCCCCGCCCCGAGGGGTCACAGTTTTACATAGACTTATATAGGAAAACAAAATAAAAATTCTTCTTCTCGGAAACTACAAGAGCCAGGGGTTTAATGTTTTGCATTTACTATAAGCATATGGTCCTTGAGAAAGTTTGTTCAAATGGTGACCCTTGGGTCACATTTGACCCCGCCCCAAGGGTCACATGTTTTGCTTAGACATGTATAGGGAAAAACTTAAAAAATCTTCTTCTCTGAAACTGCAAGAGCCAGATGTTTAATATTGTGCATTTGCTATAAGCTTATGGTCCTCTACCAAGTTTATTCAAATGGTGACCCAGATGTCACATTTGGCCCCACCCCGGGGGTCACAGTTTTACATAGACTTGTATAGGAAAAAACTTAAAAAAATCTTCTTCTCTGAAACTACAAGAGCCAGAGGTTTAACATTTTGCATTTACTATAAGATTATGGTCCTTTACCAAGTTTGTTCTAATGGTGACCCTGCCCAGGGTTACATTTGGCCCCGCCCCAGGGGTCACATGTTTTACATAGACTTGTATAGGGAAAAACTTAAAAATCTTCTCCGAAACTGCTTGAGCCAGATGTTCAATATTTTGCATTTTCTACAAGCTTATGATCCTTTACCAAGTTTGTTCAAATGGTGACCCTGGTGTCAAATTTGGCCCCGCCCCGGGGGTCACACTTTTACATAGACTTATATAGGATTTTTTTTAAAAATCTTCTTCTCTGAAACTACAAGAGCCAGAGGTTTAATATTTTGCAATTACTATAAGATTATGGTCCTTTACCAAGTTTGTTCAAATGGTGACCCTGGGGTCATATTTGGCCCCGCCCCCGCGATCACAGTTTTACATAGACATGTATGGGGAAAAATTTAAAAAATCTTCTTCTCTGAAACTGCAAGAGCCAGAGGTTTAATATTTTGCATTTACTATGCGCTTATGGTCCTTTACCAAGTTTATTAAAATGGTGACCCGGGGTCACATTTGGCTCTGCCCCAGGGGTCATATGTTTTACATAGACTTGTATCGGGAAAAACTTAAAAAATCTTCTTCTCTGAAACCACAAGGCACACAGCTCTCATATATTACATGTAGCCCTTGGGTCACATTTGGCCATGCCCCAGAGATTACACCTTCATTTTGTCTTTGATTTTTACCAAACATTGTCAGTGTCTTTATATCAATGTTGGTAAACAACAGAGGCCACATTTCTTGCACATTCTTAACCAAACTTGCACAGATTGTATATGATCATAAGATTTCGAAGAAGTTCGATAATGGACAATTACTCAGGTGATCGATATAGGGCCATCTTGGCCCTCTTGTTTCTATTTTTAGTTCATTAATAGCAAATCTGTGTCATAAGACTTCTTTACAACTAACGTTTATTCACAAAGTGCACCTGTTTTGAATAGTTCAATTTGCGGGACCCAGAACGGGTTTTGATCGTGATTTCTAAAATTATATAATTTATATAAAAAACAAAACAAAAATACAAAAATAATAACAATAACAAATAAAAGTTGGGTCACTTACTTTTTAGACAGTCGGTCATAGCACAAAAAATCAACATTTGTTTAAGAATGCTGAGTTCAATTGACAAAGCATGTATTACCCTTAACAAAAAATATGTTGTTTAACTTTTCGGTCAGACAACAATTTGTCCGGTCAGACAAAAAAGTGCAGTCTGTCCGAATGTCCTGTAGACTTAAAAATGTTTTCGTATAGACTGAAGTCTAGGTATAAACATGTAATTAAGGCTGAAAAGAACTTATATAATATCATACCATTGTTTGTAAACTTGTGTAACAGGACCGGAAAAATTTACAGTGAAAAATTAGGACACTCAGTGGGGATTGACAAATTGCATGTGAAGCGGACGCTCTACCGATATCACCATAAAAGCTAGCTCTGTGACAAGACATTAGTAGCACGCTTATAAACCTATCTATTTACATGCATACAGCCCCAGCTGTGTCCTTTTACAGTAAGCATACCATGGTATTGTAATCACGTGATTGAATGTTGCCGGGCAGCTGCAGCCCTGTGGATAGCTTTTTCGACTCTGAATCCAGAGGTCAAGAGTTCAATCCTCAATGTCGCCACCGGGTTGCCTCTGTATGTCCTTAGGCAAAACACTTTTCTTAACCCAGTGTCGAATGGGAACATAAACCAGGCGGTTCCATGTACCGAAGTCTATCCTCCGAGCATGTTAAAGAACCATAGGAATTTATTGGAAAGTAAGAGTAGCACAGGGTTACCTTGCAGATTCCTATGTATCTTTTCCCTACCACTTGGACAGCTCGAAATAACCTTTACAATGTGTAACTGTTAAATAAAATGCACCGATGCTTGGGGGAAAAAAATCAGGGGGGAGAATGGGTCCATTCAGGGTTCTCCCATCAGTTACCGAAAGCACTCTCGGTAACCATCGGTTATTACCGTCGTTTGCGGTTAGGTAGAACGTTGGTAACCAATCTTCCGGCGACTCTACACCTGAGGTAGTATCGGTTGCCTCGTTGTTACCAAATGTTACCATCGGTGGCCATTGGCAACCAACGTTGAATGTTACTCATGTTAATTGTCCTACATACATATAGGTTGCAGTGCAGGATAGGTTCAATGAAGAAGAAGGTAATCCCTCTGTGTATACACAACCAGCGCCAGAACCTCGCACCCCACCCATGAACCTGCAGCCCAGTGACCAGAGGTAAGTCACCTAAATAACACGTGTAAATATCATATTGAAATTTGGCTCGCAAATTATTTGTCTCTCCCATGATGTGCCATTGTTCAGGGTTTTACAAGATGCAGATTTGTGCGTCCTGTACGGTGGGATGTGCACAGTGAACCTGTGATATTGTTTTTTATTATCAGCTGACTTCGCAGGAATCCATAGAGGATTTTGTTTGTTTTGAGTGAATATAGGATTTATTTTCATCGAGTGAAAATATTTGAGCTTTCTCACTTCGATATAAATATATTGAATCCTATATTTACGACAAACCAACAAATATTCTATAATTTATTATATACTCACAACCTGGAAATTTATGTAGAAAAAATGCGCCAAAACAATGACTTCGATCATGTCAATAACGTCAACAACGTTAAATATGTTATTTTAGTTATAATTTCACATGTGAAAAATAAACAATGAAAATATAATGCACTATTTCATTGGAAATTATATAATAAAACATAGTATTAACACATTACAGTCGTTTGATTACGATATGTTTATAAAAAAAACAAGCGTGAAACAATTTGAATCTGTTTCATCGATCACGTCGTCCCTAAACTTTGTTATAAATAGATTATAATAAGTGGGTGGGAATATACCCCAGTCAACTTGTGGTCAATTCCCGGTTGGAAAAAATGGCAATTATGTTAATTCGGTTGATGTTTTGTGTGATTTAATGATTTAAACTTCTAAAATTCCACAATCACTCTTCGCCAAGATTCAAAAACGCACAAATCTTAGTCATGTAAAAATTTCCTGTGTAGAAGCTCGAAATAATAATAAATAAAAAAAAAAATCATCTAGATCATAAATGTTAGTGTTGTCTTTGGCTTGAATTTTATTATTTTGCCAGTTTACATACTAGGAGTAAAATCAAGGGATGGACCCAAAATAAGCCTGATTATGTGTCCCAGGTACCCCCAGAATAAAAACCTGGTGTAAAACCCAGAATTGTTGATTTTGAGAGTTAACAGACTGAGTATGAATAACGAGTAATAAACGTTCTATGTATGTAAATTTTTCACAAATGAAAAAATGGAGAATTTTCAGAAGTTATAAATAATCAGTCAGAGCTCTAACCTTAAACGGTTACGTTTTTCATAACCTGTGACTGTTATTTAAAAAAGACCTTAAACTCGTATAGTAACCAGAATCAGTTACTACCACAAAATCACTCCAGTTTACATGGTTTAGATGCATTCTATCTTCTGTACAGGAACTTTCCTACATATATGACAATTTTCTCCAGGTAGAGTGATTATTCAACTTTACAACCATGCAATAAAATTCTATGAGTATCGATGAAAATCCAATGCGCAAGGCCTCTCAAGTTACCTACTGTTATGCAACAAAATTCATTAAAAATCATTTTGTGAGCTCCAACATGACAATTAGTGAACAATTGCTAATTGGATCTGGATGAAGATGCATTTATCCTTGATAATAAGTATTCAGACATTAATAAACACAGCACATTTGGCAACTATTTCAATTCATTAGCAAATGATCTTAGTAACTGATTTAGGTTACAAATGGTTACTAGGGAAAAGTAACTCCTACTCTAAACCAAAGAGAGATACTAATTTGACGTTTTAATAACTTCCAGCAGTTATAAAACTTGTAACTGTTTAAGGTTAGAGCTCTGACTGATAATAAATATACAGTTCAAGTGCTTCAGTTTTGTGTTATTAATTAAAGGGACATACTCACATAGGGCTTTCTTGAAGTATTTATCAAGCATTACAATTAGCACCTCGATTTATCAAGTATCCAGAGGTGTCATCAAGAGGAGGTTGGTGGGGATTTCCCCTTGCTAATTTGACTGGTCTACCTGGATACTAAAAAAAGTCTATCATACCTTTATAGTAATTTATACCATTATCGATCAAAATACCTGGCTACTCTATTCTTCTTGAAAACTTAATGGCAACCTTGAGTATCATATTCACTTTAAACCTGTTTGCATGTATTTAAATAAAAAGGTATTAGGTTTGAATTGTAAAATTGCTATTTGTTATTCTGCCATAGGTTTAAATAAAGATATATAAATATACATTGCAATATACCTGATAATCAACAGTTAGTAATCTGAAAAAACAATTTGCTTTGGACTAATCAAGTAATGATTTTCAAATCCCACGGGGAGCTCCACTTGTAAGTGAGGAAGTGTCCATTCTTGTGGATGGCAGGAGGTGTACGGTACTGGTTCTACTCAGGAAAAGTGGGTGGTCTGCCTCTGCCACAAAAAAACGATTTGACTTGTTAGTGAGGAAGTGTCGATTCTTATTGATGGCGGGAGGTATACAGTACTGGTTCTACCCAGGAAAAGTGGGTGGTCTGCCTCTACCACAAAAAATTGACTGTCATAATATTATGTAACCTTGCATGTGTTGAAAATGATGTAAAAAAAAACATACAAACAAAACAAATATTAAAGAGTAAAAATAATAATTAAATTATGTCCGTTTAAGCTATTGTGACAAATAGAGAATATTATGTCAGTGCCTTCTACTATCAAGTTTATTAGGCGAGGCTTAGAAAACGAAGAATGTCGAGCCTAATAAACTTGATAGTAAAAGGCACTGACATAATATTCTATTTATCATCAGTGATCATGTAGATTATCCACATTTCCTGCATGAATTACTACTATTATCTATTTCGCAGAATGCTACTCTTATTGAAGACGCCACCATGTTGTTGTTTTTTGTTTGTTTATAAATGACATCAGATATATAACGTTACTTACAATAAACGTATATTGGTCAGTGCCTAATAAAGCAAAATGTATTAGGTCACCCCTTGATTAGGCAGAAAAGTGCATATCTGCATGATAAATGCTGGTTTATAGATTGTTAGATATGTGTTTCTATTTTTAAATTGGTGATTTGTTTTCCTGTGACCAATCTTACATGACTACCGGTATATAATTACATGTATTATTATGACTTTTTTTACTGCAGGGTGTTTACAGTACAGCCTAGACGACCTCAGGGCATCGTGCAATGGGGATACTATGTGGTCACCTTTCCGTTTAGATTTATATATTCAACAATTATAGATTTGATTAGATTTGCTTGTGAGTATGTCTTTAAAGTCTTAGAACAATTAAGAATTATAATTAGTTTTCAGAGCTCTAGATAAGGATTTTACAATCTTCATTTTTTTATAAATTTGTTTTTACTCCCCAATATTATTTTTCTTTTTATCAATATTTTTACCTTTCATTTGTTTACATTTGCTTTTTTTCTTCAATTACTTAAAAGAGTTTTAGTAAATTATTCAGTTTCAACTAAATTGTCAAATTATGTGTTTGTGACACGTGTGTATTTTCTGTTTTACTTGTGTTTCTTGTTTTATTTTACAACACTGTGGTCATTTAAATCTTATAGTACATGAGCATATTCTACACAGGAGTGACGATAAATTCTCAGACTGATGGAAATCAGTAAAATGCTTAACGCTGTACATTTATGTTTCGTTACGCATTGAAATAAATATTTTTTGTTTTTGCTCATATTTTTTTACGTTTTTAATACGCATAGAATGAAATCGTTTGCATTGTTTTGCTGATATATGCATTTTGCATAAATTACGCAGATACGCAGCTTATCTAGAGCCCTGAGTCTGTTTCATTGACAAAATCTTCGTGGAACTTTGTGTACTTGTTTTTATTTGGATTGGGCATACACATGTTGATCTTTTGAAGTCAGTAGGTCAAAAATCAAGGTCTAATTGAACTTAATAACTTAAATTTAAAAATCGTTAATTTTTTGTCATTCATGTGTTCTACTAGACCAACCTTCATGATATTTTTTATGTGTGTCTGTATTGTAATTGGATGTAATGTGGAGTCAGTAGACTTAGGTCACAGTGAAATTAAACATCACGTCTTACACAGGATCTTACATTAGTGACTGTGTATTATTGATTTTAATAAACAAGTTGGATAACATGATATGAGGCTCTGCTGAATATCCTATATTTATATCCAACACGTTTATTACTTCATACCATTCTGCTAAAAGACTTGAGTTATTGTGAAGGGATATACTACTCAAAGTTTGCTAAGGATCACCTTTTTGCTGTCTAAATTTCTTGCTGAAATAAAGAGCATTATTTCTATTTTACATGAAATTATTTAGGGCAGACTGTACTGTATGGTCATGTGATCTCATGGCTTGATTCAAATTGTGGAATTGTTGAAGTATCAGTGAAATTAATATCGTTATTGTGAATTGATTTCTAATAAATTTATATGGAAGAATAGGAGTGATTCTTAGCAAATTTTGAATAGTATATATGCTCGACACATTCTGATATTTTTTTATTTATAAATCATGAGAGTTACGTATGAGTACTTTTTATTTCTATATAAATAAATGAAGGACGCTAAATAGTGTGCTAAGGGATTTAACCTGCAAAATTAAACCCAGAAACATGGGATTCTGATGCAACTTTTGGAAAATCTAGTTCAGTAGGTTCCAGTGACCTCAAAATACAAACCATCTATAAAGCATCTAAATACTTACCGTATTTGTCGGCGTATAGCGCGCATGCGCATATAACGCGCACCCCGACTTTGGGCCTGAAATCCTTGGAAAAAAACTATTTTTTATGTATTGTAGTGTAAACCGCGCATTAAAAACATGTGTTTTCAATTTCAGGACAGCAGAGCGCCATTTTGAAGCATTGACCAAAGAGGAAATGTAAAACGAATTTTGATTTGCTAAAACGAAGCTGCATGTTAGACTGTGTTTTTTTACTCAAGTGTAAATAAACTTGTACTGTTGATTGTACTTTTGTTGTTTACTCAAGTTTCAATAAAATAAAAAAAAACACGCCCGTGTTCAACTTTTATTACGATCATATTATATTTAATATTTTGGATTGACAATTAAAACAGATTATTCTTTCGAATAAATATGTGCTGGCCCTGAAAAGGACCGTTTTGTTCTGCTAACCCTTAAAGCCTAAACCGGAAACGAAATGAAACGTATGTAGTACGTTTCTATATAAACTCAGTGAATAATTTCGAAAATCCTCTATCACTAACAATGTTCTAAGTAAAATTCAAGAAGTTTCAATGTAAATGTTGCTCTCAGAGTTTTATATGTGTATTAGATAACTAAACTAATGCGTAACTTTTCTTTTATTAGATGTAAGAATCTTTTATTAGACAAATCTTATCAAAAACGAAAATAACTGTGTAGTAGGGATATTCCTGAAACTGTACACTCGCCTCTGGATAAAAATAGATTCTAAAAATAGACTTTTGTGATTTGGACAAAAAAACAACTTCAAGCAGTCTAAGCTGTTTGCACCCTGATAATAATCGGAGAGCAAATGTATAGAGTATAAGACTGCTGTAAACCTAAACCCCAAACACTAAACCCTACTCTTAGATATTTAAAGTTCCCTAGTTAAAAATAGAAGTAAAAATTAAATTCACACCAGTAGACTGGTAGACAAAAGACGTCTATCCCTGTCGAGTGTCACATGTTTGTTTAATAATTAGATATCATTGTTTGCGGTCATTTAACAAAAACCAAACACTTCACACTTAACACGTTTTACCTATCAAATGAACCCTTGAACCCCATTTAGGAATAATCATGATTCTACGTTGTCGAAATTCAGAAATCAACTTTAACAAATAAGTAAGTGGGGTCGTTGTTTATTAGAAATAATTATTATACATACAATTCTATTGTATTCTATTAATAAAATATGCACTAACTCAGTCTGCGCGTTCGGAAAATCCCAGCCTCGTTTTCATTTCAAAATGCCGATTAATGTAAACAATTGTATTTTTCAACATTTCAATGGTATTTTCTCAACAATAATCAACATAAAACATGGTAAAGTTTGATTTTATTATTTTTATTGATAATAAGCATATAGCATACAACGCATTTTATTGAAACAATAGAAACAAGCCAACTTTTGTTCGATTCAATCTCTGTAGTAAACGGCCGGTCATGGACTTTTTGAAAACCACAAAACTTCTCGTCTTGGCTGAAAAAAAAGAAGTAAATCATTACTTGTTGCTTAAACCGCGCACCCCAACTTCAGCCACAGAATCTGGGGTAAAAAAAGTGCGCGCTATACGCCGACAAATACGGTAAATGTATTACTGTTGTGATGTATCTTGTATTTTAAATACATGTATTCTATCTTATTGCAGTTCAAATTTTACGTCCAGACCCAAGAAGAAGTAAGTTTTACTTTTAAAATGATTTATAAATTATTAACTACTTAATATCTGCCGTGGTTTGCAGGAAACTGCACGCATCATATGGTAAAAACAAGGCCAATGTCGGCTTGGCCAATATTAAAATTCAAGCAATCTTATTGCATACTATTATCTTAGATGTGGATAAGCCAACATGTCCAATATGACCAAGGCTTTGTTTTCTTTAAGGACGCCATTTTGAAGAGAGAAAAAAACAACGTCGCAGCTGTGTTCGCCTATGTAATGTAGACAATCAAAATAATTAAGGTTTGATTATTTGTAAAGTCGGTTACATCAACTTCACCGAAAGATAGCTATTATCAGGTTCGTGTGTGATTTTCCCACGCGCCATCGAGCGGTAACAGTGGAAAATGTATTTGAATCAGATACGTGTTATTAAATGTTATTTTGAACATATAAATCGTGTTTTTTCTTACCTGTAAATGATATTTAAAACATAGGAATAAAGGGAGATATTAAGTAGTTAATAAAAATGTCATTAATTAAGTTTTTCATATTGGCCCAGTAATTGGTCCTCGGACTGTCATATTGGCCCACGGCCTTCGACCTTAGGCCAATATGTCAGTCCTTAGACCAATAACTGGACCGATATGAAAACATTTAATTAATAACATCATACTACATTTGCAGTACTGAGACAGAATAATGCTTTAAACAATTGTTTTACACATTTATATATACTTTCTTATATTGAGAGTTTGAGACTGAAACAGAAGAGGCTAAACATTTTGATCAACATAACTGTTTCGTTTGAATCCACTTGTCATTTAGGTTCATTTTGTGTGAATGCTTTGCTTTACTGTAGGGAACAAAACAAATGAATTTGTAATGCTTTCCAACATGCATTAGCAACACTTACTACTTTTATATACACATACTGTTATCTATTATTATACAATCTTTGAGTGAATATTGTTCTGACTATTTTCATCTTGTCTGTTACCTCTTCTTCTTCTTCTCACATACCTCTGCCCCGTGTGGGATTGCTTCCTGGCGGAGGCATGTCTGATAGGAAAGTTTATCCTTCATCTCATCTCCCACTGAGGTTGCTGTCCCGGTATAACCTGATATGATGTACAACTGCATTTCATTTCTTCTCTCGTGACTTCCTACTGCTTACTCTTCCTGACTTGTTAAAATTGCATTTAGCTACATATGTAGTTAGAGATAAACTGTTATTTAATGGCATGTAGTGATTGAGTAAAATTGTTATTTAATAGTAGGTAGAGATAAACTGTTATTTAATGTCAGCGTAGCGATTGAGTAAAATTGTTATTTAATATCAGGTAGAGATAAACTGTTATTTAATATCTCGTAGAGATAAACTGTAATTTAATATCACACCTCTTACAGATGTTGCAGATCCTGTTGGTGATGTAACGCGCTTTATAAACAGTTACAACGAAAAATATGGTGAAAATCACCCTGTTTTCTATCAAGGTTCATATAGTCAGGTATGTTATTTTGAGATTCTCTATAATTATATGTATAAATGAGCTTTAGATATCTCAACCACTGGAGAGAAACAACTAACAAATGGATGATAAATGTTCTGGTTCATATGTGGGTACATCAGGCTTTTTATTAAAATTAATATTTAAAATAAAAAAATAAAAATCCAATTCGTCATAAAAAATATCATATCAATCAAAATACGGATTAAGGTTAGTATTTTTTAGATATAAAATTTGTTTTTACCGAAGATTTTAAATGAAATCGGGTGTAAAATGCTTAAATTAACCCCGTAACCTAGGATATTGCATAGCACTGTGTAAAATAAATTAACTTGCAAATATGTAAATAAGCAGTCATTTTAAAACTCATTTATTGTATTTATGCCCTATTTAGAATAGAAAATATCATAATTTGCTAGTTATAAGACCCCAAGTATCACCTTTAAACATTAAAGTCATGCCAGAAGATGTGAGAAAGAGAGAAGGATATTGTAATAATAGTCTGGAAAGCGAGAAAAAAAACTTGGAAGTCTCCTGGTCTTTTGAGCAATTAACTAAGAAATGGGCATCACTTATTATGAATATTAATTTGTTATCTCCTCGATGTAAAACTTAATATTCAATATATTTAAACAATAAATATTGTATCCATTCCAGGCATTAAATGATGCTAAACGCGAGTTGCGGTTCTTGTTGGTATATCTCCATGGTAACGATCACCAGGACACTGACAGATTTTGTAGGTAAGTGACAGAGTTACGCGTTCTTGTTGGTATATCTCCATGGTTACGATCACCAGGACACCAACATATTCTGTAGGTAAGTGACAGAGTTACGGTTCTTGTTGGTATATCTCCATGGTAACGATCACCAGGACACAAACAGATTCTGTAGGTAAATGACAGAAATACGGTTCTTGTTGGTATATCTCCATGGTAACGATCACCAGGACACCGACATATTCTGTAGGTAAGTGACAGAGTTAAGGTTCTTGTTGGTATATCTCCATGGTAACGATCACCAGGACAGACAGATTCTGTAGGTAAGTGACAGAGTTATGATTCTTGTTGGTATATCTCCATGGTAACGATCACCAGGACACCTTCAGATTCTGTAAGTAAGTGACAGAGTTACAGTTCTTGTTGGTATATCTCCATGATAACGATCACCAGGACACAGACAGATTCTGTAGGTAAGTGACAGAGTTACGGTTCTTGTTGGTATATCTCCATGGTAACGATCACCAGGACACAGACAGATTCTGTAGGTAAGTGACAGAGTTACGGTTCTTGTTGGTATATCTCCATGGTAACGATCACCAGGACACAAACAGATTCTGTAGGTAAGTGACAGAGTTACGGTTCTTGTTGGTATATCTCCATGGTAACGATCACCAGGACACAGACAGATTCTGTAGGTAAGTGACAGAGTTACGGTTCTTGTTGGTATATCTCCATGGTAACGATCACCAGGACACAAACAGATTCTGTAGGTAAGTGACAGAAATACGGTTCTTGTTGGTATATCTCCATGGTAACGATCACCAGGACACCGACATATTCTGTAGGTAAGTGACAGAGTTAAGGTTCTTGTTGGTATATCTCCATGGTAACGATCACCAGGACAGACAGATTCTGTTGGTAAGTGACAGAGTTATGATTCTTGTTGGTATATCTCCATGGTAACGATCACCAGGACACCTTCAGATTCTGTAAGTAAGTGACAGAGTTACAGTTCTTGTTGGTATATCTCCATGATAACGATCACCAGGACACAGACAGATTCTGTAGGTAAGTGACAGAGTTACGGTTCTTGTTGGTATATCTCCATGGTAACGATCACCAGGACACAGACAGATTCTGTAGGTAAGTGACAGAGTTACGGTTCTTGTTGGTATATCTCCATGGTAACGATCACCAGGACACAAACAGATTCTGTAGGTAAGTGACAGAGTTACGGTTCTTGTTGGTATATCTCCATGGTAACGATCACCAGGACACAGACAGATTCTGTAGGTAAGTGACAGAGTTACGGTTCTTGTTGGTATATCTCCATGGTAACGATCACCAGGACACAAACAGATTCTGTAGGTAAGTGACAGAGTTACGGTTCTTGTTGGTATATCTCCATGGTAACGATCACCAGGACACAGACAGATTCTGTAGGTAAGTGACAGAATTACGGTTCTTGTTGTTGTATGCAAAGCACAGAATAAACTAAGAAATAGTTGCAGAGTTGGTGACCATGTTTATAATACATTCTAATAATGTATGTTTAATTGCTTGCTTGCTGACTTTAAATTTAAAAGCTTGATTTTCATATTTCAGGAATGTTTTAGGGGACCAGCAAGTCATCAACTTTATCAATGTCAGTATGTTATTCTGGGTTTGTGATACCAGTAGTCCTGAAGGATACAGAGGTAAGTGTCTGTCTGTCTGTCTGTCAACATTATGTGGCTGCTTTTAGGTCGTTAGAGAAAAATAAGTGGCTCAAAAATATAGAGAAATGCCAGTTGTTAGTATTTCCGTCTGTCCTTCCAATAGCCGCCTGTTTTCCTTTCCATATGTATGTCTAGTTGTCTTTATTTTTTTTTTGCTCAACTTTTTCAACGAAAACAGAGAACTCTTTTCATCAAGCAATTATTATTCTAAAAAAATATATCAAAAAACAATTATTTCAGCATGGTCCTGAGTGTTGAATACAATGTATATATCTGCGTAAGTTTTTTCCTCTATGTAAAAATAACAAAGGAAACGTATAATTGCAGTATTTTATTCTTAAGTATTTAACCCTTAACCTGCTATTAAAGGGCGACTACACAGCCTAAAATTGCGTCCATTGTAAACCCTGATCAGCCTGCGAGTTACTCGCTGTCCATCAGTCATTTCTCCAAAACACCCTTTGTAAATGGAACGGTCGAAATTTAAAGAAAGGACAGTCCATTATGCATTCATACCGGGCTAAATGTTAAATATTAACATGATGAAGATTATAAGAATCGAACCTAGAAAATGTGTGCCTGAGATACAGATGCCCCACTGAAGCGCTGTCAGTAACATAAAAATGGACTTAACAAAATACTTGAATGTAAAACTATTTCGTGATGGAAGGACAACGGTAACAAAAACCTTAAATGTAACACTCATGTTAGGATGAACGAACAAGGGTAGCATTCTATTACCTCTCTACTTTTGTGGCGGGGTATAAACATTTTATAATTCCATTTTCAGTAAGTCAAGCATTACGTGAGAATACTTATCCATTTCTGGCATTAATTGTTCTACGAGAAAACAGAATGACTGTTGTTGCAAGGATAGAAGGACCAATCGGTAAGTTGTTATGTCTGAATGCATCCTTATGCATCCTTATTTCTGAGTTATATATAGGGGATCTTGCACGAGTAACTTTTTATTGAAGTCAGTATTATAATAATAGTCTACTTAAATACCAGGCCTGCATGCTTTTGTTTAAACAAATGGCAATGGCAAGCGCGTCAGCAGTTTTTTATGCCTAATTTTATGCCTAATTTTCACAATTCCAAAAAGTATCCTTTTTTCACAATTATATCCAAAAAATTCACAATCTGAAAAAAAAAGATTTATTTTTTATTTTTTTATGAGTAAATACAGACCAGTAGAGATACTAGTCTTAATATATGCTGGTGTCAAAACTAGTCTGTATTTACCAAAAAGTAAACTTAAAACCAAGGGATATTAAACTGTGAAAAAAGTTTATTTCTCTTGTTATAATATTTCACAATTTCTAGAAAAATGCCGCTATTTTTCACAATGGCACGGGCACAGGCTGCATTCACAAAACATATAAAAAAAAACTGTGCGTGATTTTGAGGATTTTACAGATAAAGGTGAAAACGGTACATTTTACATCATCTTTCTTCTATAAATGTATACAAAACAGAACAATATTGAGAAAGTAAGAGTGGAAGTGTTTAGCAAAAAAGTAAAATGTCTTTTTACCCCACCCACTCCACCAAATATTGACCTTAACTTTTCAAAAACAGCCGTGCAAAAGACGGCTGCATGGTTGGCTGGCTAATACACTGCTATGAAACAAAGTATTAATGCTTTTGTTTACAGGAGTATTTGGGATAAAGTATTGCAAGGAACTTGAACACTTATGTAGGGTATTATTCTGTCTCATCCATTTGTTTGCATGTTTTCTCATCATGCTCATGTTATAGGACATAAAAAAATATTTCATCAGACAGTTTAATAAGCCTTCTTCATCTTAGATTTGTCAAAAAATATTTTTGAAAAAAATTATAAGCAAATGACAATTTTGATACCAACATCAGTTTGGTGTCTCTTTGCTTTGGAAATATTTGTTATATATATACATGTAATGAAATTGCCAATTTGCATGCCACTGTTCAAATATAGATAAATGTAAGAATTTACAAAAAAAAATGTATGACTTGATTTTTACAGAGAGTTCTGATCTGATACGAAGGTTAGAAACAATTATGGAGGATAACGAATCGTCTATTGTTGCGGCTAGAGCAGACAGGTAGGTTCTGTTGATAACCATTGATATTATATATTCTGTGATGAATTATAGAAATTTCCCAGTTTGAAAAAATCTATAACATATCCCTTCCTCTACTGTGCTATCTCGCCTAGTATGCAAGATAGCACAGTAGCCAAATGTTATGAACTAAACGATAGACGTCACGATATGACGTCACGAATTGACGTCGTGTTATTACTCCGCGCTGGCGCCAAAGGAGTGACAGAAGAAGGAATACTTGTGTCAAAAGACAATTGGGAAAGAATTCATTACAGAATATATATTATATGGTTTAATTAACATCACTTGTGAGAAATATTCTTGCGATATAGAAACTCGTGCGAAAACGCACTCGTTTCTATATCGCAAGAATCTTTCTCACTCGGGAATTATTTCCCGTGTCACTTCAACAATGTTAATTAAACTCTATTGACACAGCATCCTAGATATCTTGAATATATATATACCCTTTTTGACCTGTTTTTAATATCGCAAAAATGAACACGGTACTTCTGTTTCTTTCTGCTTTCGAAGAAAAAAAGGCAGGTGTTGCTTTTCCGGCGGCGGCAACATTCGACTTTTGCATTTAGGTCACTTTCTCACTAACTGTATTCACTAGACCTTTAAAAAATTGCTTATGGTTGTATCTTGGAGGGTACAATGCAACGTGACAAAGCAAATGTGGATGTGACCTTGTCCTCAAAGCAAAGGGCAGATAACTTAAATTTTACTTTCAACTTTTGCATTTAGGTTACTTTCTCATGGAGTGGATGCTTCGTCACTTTCTCACAAACTATAGTTATGCACTATTTGTTATAACTTTAGATTGTAGTTCAATCTCTGGAAGACAAACAATTCTACTTCGACATAGTTGTGTTTTGAGTGCATCATTTTGGATTTCATTTGGGGAAGAATTTTTTATTTATTTTTTACACTTTGTTTCATGACTTTAATGTCATATATCAGCAAAATGTAAACTCCTTTGTCTTTATTAACCATTTTACAAACTTTCATTTAAACAAGTTTTTCTGTTACGTCTAAGTCCTGTCCCCGTTTAATAGGCGAGACATGGGATTCTGCAGATTTCACGTTACATTTAGTTCTTGCTTATGTCACTTTCTCAGAAACGGTTTCACTACACCTTTCAAACTTTATTTTCTGATATAATGTATGTCTTGTTTTTTCAGGGAAGAACGCAGCTTTAACCAGTCCCTGCGACAACAGCAAGACGAGGCGTATCAGCAGTCACTGTTGGCAGACCAGGAGAAGGTCGGTACTAATTAACACAGCATGAAAGAGCACTGGGGACTAGATGTTAATTAAAGAAATAAAACCTGCATTGGATTCAACAACAAAAAAAAATGTCGGATGGTTTGGTGGTGGTGGGGGAATGCTAAATGCATTAAATATATGTTTTACTTGAATTATCATCTGCAAAATTGATTTAGTCTATGAATGAACGTTTAATATGAATAAAGTTTGTTCAAGAATATATCAATACTGTAACGGGTTAATTTGCAATTGTTGGTACATCTGTGACTACCAGCATCTGACTAATTCTTGAAATCATGTGACTTTGCGCCATGTGACTGAAATTTCGAACATTGTACGGAGATTTCTTCCAAAGTACCGGTGAATTGGGCTATGCTCTACAAAGAAAAAACATAATTCGAGCCTCTATTTAATATATACCTGAGAAGCATGTTATCAGTAGATAAGCAAGGATTCCATGCTTTTTCAGTGATAGCATTGGGAAATAGGTCCTTAAAAAGACTAACCCGCCAGATAACGACAAAATTACACTTCAAAACCGGTGTTCAGGTCATATAATGTGTATGTGCCAATAAAAAGTATAGGTTATTAACGGGTTCTTAAAATACCCTTGATTGAATATGCGTAAAATGAGTTGGTAATTCTTAATTCAATGCTCCAGTTTTGGGGTTTGGCTTGGCTGGTTAAAGCCATTTGTTTTGTGCCTATAGAGTTCGGATTCTAAAGATATGCAAATGCAAGAAACTGTGTACATATGTTGTAGAATTTGGCTGTTGTTGGCGGGACAGCTTCTTTAAGCCTTACATGCTTTTACAGTGAATTAATTGTCAGAATATATAGAGGATATTTGTTGTTTTGGAGTGATTTTCGTGTCCGGACCGTAACGTCACAACCCCTGCAGGAATTTTTAAATAACTTGGCACAAGTGATCACCTTAACAAGACGATGTGTCGTGCGCAAAATCCAGGTCCGTACCTCAAAAGTCAAGGTCACACTTGCAGTTCATAGGTCAAAAACAGGTACGCATTTTCGTGTCCGGACCGTAACGTCACAACCCATGCAGGGATATTTAAATTACCTGGCACAGTTATCACCATAACAAGACGATGTGTCACGCGCAAAACCCAAGTCTGTACCTCGTAGGTCAAGGTCACACTTGCAGTTCATAGGTCAAAAACAGGTACGCAATTTCGTGTCCGGACCGTAAGGTCACGACCTCTGCAGGGATTTTTTATAACTTGGCACAAGTGATCACCATAACAAGACGATGTGTGATCACCATAACAAGACGATGTGTCGCGCACAAAACCCAGGTCTTCAAGGTCAAGGCCACACTTGGAGATCAAAAGTCAAATTGTGTCCTGTCAATAACTCTGGCATTCATAGACAGATTTCAAATAACTTGGCACAAGTGCTCACCACAACAATACGATGTGTCGCGCACAAAATCCAGGTCTGTGGCCCCAAGGTCAAAGTCACACTTAGAGGTCAAAGGTCAAATTCTGTCCGGTCAATAACTTTTGCATACCTGGATGGATTTTCAAATAACTTGGCACAAGTGCTGACCACAACCAAACGACGTGTCATGCACAAAATCCAGGTCCAAGGTCAAGGTCATACATAGAGTTCAAAGGACACTTCGGGTGCATTTATTACTTTCTTGTGTTTTTTTTAATTTCACGACATCATTGGGTTAGTATGATAAAATTGCACTTTTTAATTCCCCATAACTTCTAAACTACCTAACCGATTTCAGTAATCTACGAAAATGATATAACTTTTATAGCAACTTTCAGAAAATAATTAGTTTTTGAAAAAACGACCAACTGACATTTTTCACCATTTGACAACAATTCTGAAATACTTGACCAGTTTTAAAAACTGTAGCTCATTTTCTTTGTTAGACCATTTACAGTCGAATGATATATATTATACAGTTATTTTCTAAACAAATAAAAAATAAATAATAGTTTTTGATATTGAAAAACAAAAGTAGTTCCGGCAGTGAAAAAAATAAAACCCTATATTTCACACGCATGAAATACCACTTTTATTTTATTGCTAAAATCCACTATTTCACTGCTAAGCATAAAAAAGAATGTGTTCACACAGGTCATGAGGAAGTTCTGTATTACATATTGTGTTCTGTATAAAACTGGTCCTGCATTGGCCATAGTAATATTGCAGTCTGCGAATTAAACGAATAGTCCGAGACCGAGGCTATACTAATTTCGTTCGGACTATAAAAAAAAACTAAACTTATAGTCCGTTCAGTCTGAACGGACTATTGATAAATTCTCGGTATTATGTAAAAAAAAATTGTCGTTTCTAATAATAGATTTTTACGGCTTCTAATAATAGATTGCCCGCAGAGGGATAGCAATTCGTCGAGGCATTGCTTTTAAAGCGCGTGGGAAACCACATTGTCGGCTATGTGCGCCCAGAGGGATAATTTTATTGCAATTATCGGGGTATTGATTTTGACTCGTCATTTTATCCAATCAAATAATTTATTTTATTGTGCGCATGATAGATCTCCGTTTCTGGTAACCTTCACGGTCACCGCATAATGATAACATGTCGTTCCTGGTAAGACGGAGACGATGTAGAGTTAACGGAGGAACAAGTATTGGCGAATTATCTCATGTTTTATTTTTATTTTGAAAACTACAAAAAGCAAGGTGAAACATTCAACGATCAAATGTTATACAATTGCAATGGATTGAATTACAAGATCATGGCTTAAAAGACAATGCTTTAAATTAATGCATATTTTACAATAGCATGCCTTACTGCAAATGTAATGAGAGAGATTGCAAAATTAATCAGTATTTATGTAGTAGTATTTCGGACTAGATGAAATCCATTCGGACTACACATTTTTTCACAAAGCATAGTCCGAATGACTATACTCTGAAATTTTTTTTCGTGCAGACTGATATTGCTTGACTTGAAGTGAGAAAGTGTCCATTCTTACCGGAGATATACAGTATTGGTTCTTTCAAGGAAAAATGGGGTGGTCTGCATCTACCACAAAAACAAATCGACCGTCATATATGGCCTGATATGTGCTAAAAATTACGTAAAACACCATTCAAACAAACCATCATTATAGTAATAATTGTATTGTTATTATTATGTTTAAACTTGACAAAGATTGAACTATTAATGCATGTAAAAGTATTTATTCATTACGTGGTCCCGCCTTAATTGCATTAAGCGATGGGAAACCTTATATTAGCTGGATTTTATAACGGATATTTCGACAATAAAACATGTTTAAAAACATTTTCGTAATGTAAAAACAAGATAATCTGTCTTAAATTACCTATTAAATGTTTTAATTGTACAAGATGCACACTTTTTAAACAAAATTAAGGTTTTATTTCATACCCCAGTCAACCCGTTTTTGCTTCTTGGAGAAGGGGTTGAATGGGGTATGAAAGTAAATACCCGGACAGCGTATAAATGTATCTCATCATGACTGAACAGACGTCGCCTTTAATCAAACAAGAGTTTCAAAGATTTCACGCTCTGTCAGAATTTTTGAAAAAGCCTGCATGTTTATCTCATCCAATATATAACAGTCGTTGAATTTTTAGTTTGAATTTACTTGTGTTATAGGAAAGAAGGAAAAGAGAAGAACGAGAGAAAGAAGAAGAAGAAGAACAAAGAAAGAAGCAAATAGCAGAGAACCATAAAAAAATGTTGCAGGTTTGTGATCAGTGTTTTCTTACTATTGGAAGAGGGCGCTTGCGCGGCCGAGATGGTAAAGACGATGCGTTAGAAACCTTCTCTCAGCAAGTCACACACCATTTAATATTGTCAAGTAAAAGCAACAAAGTTGGCAACCTGGGCCCTGTTTTATAAAACATTTAAGGAATGAAATATTTGGGTGGTTTAAAGGGGTTGATGCACTATTTCCAAACACAGTTTATTTTAAAGGGCTCTGAAAAACTTGAGAAAAGCTGAAAGAATTATCAAAATGCCATGAAAAATAAAGGAGATATGACCAATTGAAAATTTGCAAAGAACATAAATGGCGGCGGCCATCTTTGAACGATGACGTCATCGCGCCGTTTTACCATATATGGCATATTGACAAAATATATTTTAAAGCAAAGAAAACCACTGCAAATTGATTAAAAATAAATATAAAGATGTAAAATGTATACATTTTAGTATTATTTTTCATTTGCAGTGATTTTCTTTGCTTTAAAATACATTTTATCGATATGCCATATATTGTAAAGCGGCGCGATGACGTCATCGTTCAAAGATGGCCGCCTCCATTTATGTTCTTTGCAAATTTTCAATTGGTCATATCTCCTTTATTTTTCAAGGCATTTTGATAATTCTTTCAGCTTTTTTCAAGTTTTTCAGAACCCTTTAAGATAAACTGTTTTTGAAAATAATGCATCAACCCCTTTAAAGTGTGTGGAGTCCTTTAAACCATCCAAATGTTTTTCATACCCCAATGAAAACCAAAAGCGCATTTCATTCCTTATATTTACCTTTAAAATGGCGTTGATTTCTTCTCTATATACGCCAGATTTACTATTTATTTCGAAAAAATAGTTTATTATACATGGATTTTTATGGAGTAAAATGTAACAGCCGTTACGATCGGCAACATTTTAGACACACCCCTCATGCGCAATATTCTATTAAAATAAGTTCTGCCCATCATCCAATGAAAACCGTTAAAGGGCATATCATGAGGTATTCCGAAGGTAATGGTATTCATTGGAAAATTAAATGCAGCGTGTCAAATAAGATTCATCTTAGGAAATGCAATAGCGATGTAAATATCTTAACGATAAGTCTCAACTTTAAAAACTTAAAAAAGCTTTTTTCACCTACGCATTCAATGTTGACAATCATGCGCGCACGTAGTGCAGAAGTATCACCTGTATAAGAAAATGAAATGATATTACATTTATTTGAAAAGTGTAATTTATAGTGAAGCATTCAAAAAAAAACGCACCCGCAAGCCTCCTATGTAAAGACGCTAAGCTTTCTCCTGGGTTATTTAGATGCAGTGAACCGTTTTGTTGTGTGCTTGTGTAGCATGGCAGACTCTTAGGGATCACCTTGTCCATTGTCTGCCGTCCGTCATCCATCCGTCACACTTTAACATGCAGCCTTTAATACCTTGGTCATAACTGGAAGGAACACACACCACTTACTTCAAGGAATGTCTTTACATGTGTCCAATAACTCGGACTTTCATTTTCGCAGTATTATGCTCCTTTTCATAAAACTTTAACCTGCGACCTGACATAGCACGACGGGCGACATAAGTGGTCCAAGGAAGACCCTTGTAGTTCCATCTCTGTGTAGCTGGTCATCAATCTGAACAGTTTCAGTCAGTGAACACACATTTTTAAATCATCTGTATCAAATTGCTAGGGACTAGAATGCAAACATGATTATTTAGAACAATATGTCTTTGCATTTTGCTTACTTGTTTCGTTTAGCTTCGACTTTTAGAAACTAAATGGACTTACTAATGAAATGGGGATTATAGAACTTTACATCTTAATTAGTACATCGCGATGTCATGTAGCAGATAGCTCATAACCCATAATTTACTAATATAATACTACATGTATTCATTGTTAACAGCAGTCACTTCCTAAGGTTATACAATTTTTAGCTCTACTGATCAAAGATCAACAGATCTTATGCCGTGGTACGTCGTCCGTCTGTAAACATTTTTTTGTAGTGACTACTCCTCTGAAACTACATGACGGATTTTCACGAAACATCACAGGAATGATGCTCTTCATGTCTAGTTGATCCTAGGAAAATATCAGGTCGACCGGAAATTCAAGATTGCCGCCACGGCTAAAAATAGATTTTTAAACAAGTTTGTAGCGACTACTTCTTGAAAACTATAAGTGATATTGATATGGGACTTTTCTAAAATGGTCAGCATGACATGATGTTGGTCCTTGACGAAAATCATTTTGATTCGACATTAAACATGGCTGCCAGTGGCCATCTTTGTTTACATAGAGTTATATAGAAAAAAAATAGCGACTACTCCTCTGAAACTACTTGGCGGATTTTCATGAAACTTCACAGAAATGCTGCACTTGATGTCTAGTTGATCCTAGCAAAATTTCGGTAATTCAAGATGGCCACCACAGCTGAAAATAGATTAAAAACAAACCAAATTTGTAGCGACTACTGCTTGAAATCTATAAGAGATATTGATAAGGGATTTTTTCTGATCAGCACGACATGATGTTGGTCTTGACGAAAATCATTTTGATTCGACGTTAATCATGGCAGCCCGGCCATCTTTGTTTACATACAGTTATATAGTAAAAACTTGTAGAGACAACTCCTCTGAAACTACTTGACGGATATTCATGAAACTTCACAGGAATTTTGATCTTGATATCCAGTTAATCGTTGCATAATTTCCGGTCGGTCCAAAATTCAACATGGCCATTACAGCTAAAAATAGATAGCGACTACTTCTTGAAAACTATAAGTGATATTGATATTGGACCTTCTCTAAAATGGTCAGCATGACATGATGTTGGTCCTTATTGAAAATTATTTTGAAGCGGCATTAAACATGGCTGTCATCATGAAACTTCACAGGAATGCTGATCTAGCTATCAAAGCCTATCAGTAGAGCTTCAAGGTCATTGACCTCTTGTTAGTGAATTATATACTTGCCAACTTGGTTGAACTTCATATTGGTTATTATTATGACTTTCTAGAATACATTTGTACAATTTAACCCTCTAGGATATGTTTTTTATAGGAAAGGGAATTACGCAAAGATGACCTAAGGTGTGAACTGCCTCTTGAACCTGACGGCAATCACCCAGACGCCATTAATGTTGTCCTCAAGTTACCCAATGGTACACGCATAGGGAGACGTTTCCTTGGGACACAATCATTAAAGGTTAGTAAGTTATACAATGGTACACACATAGGGAGACGTTTCCTTAGGACACCATCATTTAAGGTTAGTAAGTTACCCAATGGTACACACATAGGGAGACGTTTCCTTAGGACACAATCATTAAAGGTTAGTAAGTTACCCAATGGTACACGGATAGGGAGTTGTTTCTTTAGGACACAATCATTAATTTAATAGAGGTTAATATGGCCCAAGAGCTTTAGCACGAGGACCATTGCAGCACTAGGTGTGCCATTATCGACAAAAGGCACACCACGGCCATATATTTACCTTTTTATTACATACCTTACTATGAATGGAGAAAAAGAAAAAGAACATCAGGAACATTTCAATATTTGGACAATACGGTAGAATTTAAACATATAAGTAAGATGCAAACACTTGTTTGGGAAATAAATCAATTACATAAGATTAATTTGATAAATTACATTATATCAGTTGTTGTTTTTCCTTGTCTTATTTGAAACTATATTCACCTGTTCACCGGGCAATGGAAATTATAGTTTATGAACAGTGACTCTGGGTTTATTTTGCGCTCTTGAACAGATATTGAGCCATCGGAATTGCGAATGATTGGCATATTCACAATCTGCCCCCTCTATTTCAGCGTTTTAATAATTTGTAATGGCTTGCAATGCCATTTCAGTTCCTTGTGAATCACACGTTACTTCTTCGTCTGACAGACTGTTATCATCTTCGACATAACTGTTATCACTACTTAGTACAATACGCAGTATTGTTGACATTTCTTGCTTACGGAGATCCACTATAGTGATTTAAACTCAGCAGGTTTTTATTCCCCGACAATTGTGCTACATTGGTAGGCCCGATCTGGGCAGCCATCAACTTTGTCATGGTTGTTTTCCGTCCAAAGAGTCCAGCCTTCTCACTCATTGTCTTTGCATTTTGATTTTGTTTTTCTCCATTGGACAGTTTATGAACCACGCCACACCATATTTACTCTTCTTGACCTTCTGCATAATTATGGTTGATAGCGCCACAAAACCTTGAATCCAGTTTTCGCATTTCCTCTGGTCTTTTTTCAGTGTAAAGTTTGTACAGTCTAACAGGACAAAACTTGTCATCTGAAAGTATTAAAATTTTGCTGTCACTGCTTAACTGGATACAGGTATTAATCCATGTGAGATTTGAATTAAAAAGTCGGAGTTCTTTGGTAAATTGAAATATGGCAGGAAAACATATTTTATCTGTCTCTGTTTCTGAACTCTCAGAGTGGTCATACCTCTGTATAGTAATTAGCATTGTTACGCTATATCGGTTTTCTCTTGAATATGAAAAAATGAAGGAAACTTTAGATATCACAATTAAAGAAAACTAAGTTTGTTTTGTTTTGTTTTAAATTTAAATGCAGAATACCTACCAGGTTCATCGGCGTAGCTACCATTAGTCCATATAGGCAAGGGTTCCATATAGGCAGGGGCCTATACATGAAAAATAAAAAAATAAGAAGTCCAAAAACACTATAAAAACTATCGTGCATTTGTTTAAATTATCTTTCCATCTATATGAAGTAAACGATCAGCAAGCGCTCTTAACATTTACTCCGCAGCCATTATAACGCTCCACTGTGACGCCTTTGTGTTACTTGATGACATTAGGACACAATCGTTAAAGATTAGTAAGTTAAACAACGGTACACAGACGGGGAGACATTCCTTTAGGACAAAATCACCAAGGGTTAGTTAATAGTAAGAAAAACAGCCATCACACAGATGGTAAGAAAAATAGATTTTCTAGAAGTTATAGCTGACTTGGTAACAGGTGTAGTTAAGTTGTGACAGCAGACCCGCATATCATCACTAACTTGTAGAAGATTGCCAAATGAAGCAATTTGGTGTGCTTGTGACAATGTTAGAGATTTAAAAGAGTCTCATTTATTAGAAACTTCTGCGCTTCGCGCCCGGGAAGCTTTCTATCTATTTTTAGCTCTACTGATCAAAGATCAGCAGAGCTTATGCCGTGGTGCGGCGTCCGTCGTCCGTCCGTCCGTCCGTACTTCTGTCCGTTAACTTTTATTTGTAGCGACTACTCCTCTGAAACTACTGGATGGATATTCATAAAACTTTACAGAAATGTTGCCCATGAAGTCTAGTTGATCCTAGCAAAAATTCATGTTGATGTGAAATCCAAGATGGCCGCCAAAGCTAAAAATAGATTTTTTAAATTCAAGTTTGTAGCGACTACTTCTTGAAAACTATAAGTGATATTGATATGGGACTTTTTCTAAAATGATCAGCATGACATGATGTTGGTCCTTATCAAAAATCGTTTTGATTCGACGTTAAACGTGGCTGCCAGCGGCCATCTTTGTTTACATAGAGTTATATAGTAAAAACTTGTAGCGACTACTCCTCTGAAACTACTTGACGAATTTTCATGCAACTTTACAGGAATGTTGCTCTTAATGTCTTATTGATCCTAGCAAAATTTCAGGTCGGCCGGAAATTCAAGATGTCCGCCATGGCTAAAAATAGATTTTCAAAATACAAGTTTGTAGCGACTACTTCTTGAAAACTATAAGTGATATTGATATGGGACTTTTTCTAAAATGATCAGCATGACATGATGTTGATCCTTGTGGAAAATTATTTTGATTCGACGTTAAACATGGCTGCCAGTGGCCATCTTTGGTTACACAGAGTTATATAGTAAAAACTTGTAGCGACTACTCCTCTGAAACTACTTGACGGATGTTCATGAAACTTCACAGGAATGTTGATCTTGATGTCTAGTTGATCCTAGAAAAATTTCAGGTCGGCCGGAAATTCAAGATGGCCGCCACAGCTAAAAATAGATTTAAAATAAATAAGTTTGTAGCGACTACTTCTTCAAAACTATAAGAGATATTGATATGGGACTTTTTCTAAAATGATCAGTATGACATGATGTTGGTCCTTGTCGAAAATCGTTTTGATTTGACGTTAAACATGGCTACCAGCGGCCATCTTTGTTTACATAGAGTTATATAATGAAAACTTGTAGCGACTACTCCTCTGAAACTACCTGACGGATTTTCATGAAACTTCACAGGAATGTTGCTCTTAATGTCTAATTGATCCTAGCAAAATTTCAGGTCGGCCGAAAATTCAAGATGGCCGCCACGGTTAAAAATAGATTTTCAAAAAACAAGTCTGTAGCGACTACTTCCTGAAATCAAAATCAATCAGTAGAGCTTCAAGGTCATTGACCTCTTGTTGATATTTCTGGGTCTCTGAAGCGCATGACGTTTTACGGCAAATTAAGCGTCCAGTGAAGCGCTGTCGTAAAAACAAACAGAACGAAGCACGGTGTACACTAATAAGAACGAGGTATAATGATGCGACCGCCGAGCGAAGGGAGGCGTTAAAACAATAAGAACCAAGTGTGTACCCCTTGTGAAAAAAACACACATCGAGACCTGTATTTTACGGCTTTGTTCGAATGAAATCCCATCCAAACAAATGTGACGTGACGTCAATTTAATATTGTGATGTCATCTGACAGTTGTGATGTTGTTTAAGGACCTGAATTTGACGGAGTTGTTCTAATGAATCTCCGCATACCTACGGAATTATTTGAAAATGAAATTTTTTCTTATCTTTTGCTGATGCAGTCTAGATCATTCAATGTATTAATGCTGCTTTGCAGCAGGTTTCTTGTTATATAATATAATATAAGGAATAATTACTGTTTACAAACTTACCACTTACCTTCCTTCCCTTTTGCATTTTATTCCATTTGTTGAATTAGATTCCCTGCAGGGGGTATTCGTTAGCCTGGTCTATTTCTTCCCAATGAAGACATTACTAAACTTAATTTTAAACGCTTAGAGTATTAAAAGCAGTTATCGGGACTGGAGGGGATCTGGGAGAGTAATGGTTGCGAGTCCAAATACAAATAAATCCATGTTACAGTTTCATTCTTATTCAGTGTGCATATGCTCTCCACGATTTGATTATTTTAATGAAATTAGTTCTGGAAAACTAGTTGACTCACCTAGTCTTCTTTTTTCATCCTTTAATTACTTAGACTCACCTAGTTTCTGTTGTAGAAGTCACAGGGGCTTCTTCCACATGTTATTTAAGAGCATATTCCCCCTATCCCATAATTCAAAAATCTAATTTCCCCCTACTCCTTAATTGACCCCCTATCCTTTGACCTCTCTGCTCTATCCCTTAAAAACACCAAGAAACCTGCAAAATGCATTATACCTCCCTCTAAATAGCTCCTTGTACATGTTGTAGGCTATACTTCTTAAAAATTCTTTCATTTACAGTCGAATTTACTTCAGATTGCATCTAAATAAATCATTATGACTGTCACTAATATTAATTTATCTGCTGCTTTTAGGCTTTTATAATTTCTTGTTTTGTGATCAGATTATATTTAATTTGAATTATATGAAAGACTGTTGGCAAAACAAACCACATTTAAATTAATATTAATGATTAGCGAAAACCAGCCAAATAGTCAAGATTACTAGGCAGCCAAACATTTCATAAACAATAATTAAACAGAATGTAACATACAGCTCCATTTGATGACTGCACAAACTGAAGGTGTTTTCATTTGGATTGACATAAACCACTCTTCCAAACCTCCAGTCCTTTTAAAGAAAGCTCTAATCACATTTTTCTTCGTCTATTTTCAGCATTTGTATTATTTTACATTCTGCCATGAGCTATGTCCGGACGACTTCTCAATTGTTACAAACTTTCCGAGAAAGACACTGCCATGTGAACCGACTGAAGAGGACCCAGAACCAATCAGCTTTCAGGATTTCGGACTCGGAAAAAATGAACTTCTCTTTGTCCAAGATCACGAGGCATGATGACGTCGTCCTGCTCTAGTACTTGTGCAATTTAATGAATAGGATGTGAAGTATTGGGAGAAGTGATTTCTACAGAGGAAGGTGTCACAGTGGGAGTGAAATGAAGACTTGGTTTTAAAAGTAATTAAAGGATAAGGTATGAAACACGAAGACGTAAGGAGAGTAAATGCTAGAAGGAATGTAGACTGATAATATTTGACCTTATAAGGAACACAATGAATATTAAGCTTTTGAGCAACATAGAAGGATTGTCTTTAATAAATGCAAGTTGGGGATCATAGAACAATATTAAGAAAATAACGTTCGTTAGCCAGATTGCGTAGCAAATCCAGACTTATAGTTTGGTGATTTCCGTCTGTCTGTTTTTAGCTCTACTAATCAGAGATCATCAGAGCTTATGCCGTGGTGCGGCGTCCGTCGTCCGTCTGTCTGTCTGTCCGTCTGTCCGTAAACTTTTTTTGTAGCGACTTCTCCTCTGAAACTACTGAATGGATTTTCATGAAACTTTACAGAAATGTTGCCCATGAAGTCTAGTTGATCCTAGCAAATATTCATGTGGATGTGCAATCCAAGATGGCCGCCAGATCTAAAAATAGGTTTTTAAAAAACAAGTTTGTAGCGACTTCTTCATGAAAACTATAAGTGATATTGATATGGGACTTTTTCTAAAATGATCAGCATGACATGATGTTGGTCCTTGTCGAAAATCGTTTTGATTCGACGTTAAACATGGCTGCCAGCGGCCATCTTTGTTTACATAGAGTTATATAATGAAAACTTGTAGCGACTATTCCTGTGAAACTACTTGACGGATTTTCATGAAACTTCACAGGAATGTTGCTCTTGATGTCTAATTGATCCTAGCAAAATTTCAGGTCGGCCGGAAATTCAAGATGGCCGCCACGGCTAAAAATAATTTTTCAAAAAACAAGTCTGTAGCGACTACTTCCTGAAATCAAAATCAATCAGTAGAGCTTCAAGGTCATTGACCTCTTGTTCTACTTGTTTTGACATTTTGGTTAAAGGTTTTGTTTTTCCTTATTTCTCAAAAACGAATTGTCAGAAAGTTTTGAAACTCGGCACACATGTTCTTTATCATTACACAATGTTATATGACCAGAACCATAACTGTCATTTATTTAGCCTTAATTATCCCCACTTTTTACTTAGATTTTTCAGTTAAAATGTTGAATGCGCAATCTGGAATTTGCACCACTGTCAGTGCTTCACTTGTTATTATCTATATATCAATATTATGTTACCAATTAAAGAATGGGCATTCATAATTATTGCCTTTATTCATTTTCAACTGAAAAATAATCTTCTGTTGAAGTGATTTGGAAAGCAAAGGTTGAGTTCAAGTATATTCAGACAATTAGTCTGTCGGTGAGTTAGTTATTATACACCCGCTTTCACAAAGTGAAGCGATGGCTATATAGGAATCACGATGTCCGTCGCGTAACACATTGTTGTCCTGTCACGTCGTGTTTGTCCCGTCACATCATGTTTGTCCCGTCACGTAACACATTTTTATTACTAGCATTTCTCAAACAGTTTTGAATGGGTTGATCCCAAACTTCATATACACACAACAACTGATGACCTTATGTCCCTGTACATCACCTATTGTTGATTGCCTGATTTATTTCAGAATTATGGCTCTTTGTTTGACTTAGAATAAAAAGCGGGGGTATAATTTGTCACCTTTAAGGTGTAAGTCATTACAAATACATTGTATGGAAAAGAAAACAAAAGTGAAAAAAGGGCAATACATTTAAAAAAACTGCTTGATATTATTATTTGAAATCATAAATCATTATTATAGATCCCATCAGATAATTTTAGAGACGACTGTTTGAGTTATTATTTGTGACTGACCATGATTAAGTAATCAGTCTGTACTGCAGGCAGCAATATGTGTTCATGTTACAGCAAATACTGTTGGCGAAACCTAATAAAGCAGCAGGAATGGTTGCCGCATTACTTAGATAATCGTTTTATTAAGTATGTGAAATATGAGTTTATTTTTTAATTTTTAAAGCATTTATTTGATAATTTGTTAGTGTTTTTATACCTCACACTACAGTTTTGCAGGGAGCATCTATGGCTGCCCGTGTCCGTTCATCCGTACATTTATATTGATTAAGGTTATTAGTTAGGCCAAATAAAATTATGTGTGGTTTCTATTGAATGCTGAAAAAAAATAGGGTAGGTAGGTAGGTAGGGAAAATATTTTATGTTTTGTCTTCTTTTTTTTTACTCTGTACTTTTATACCCAATAAATAAAAAACTTAATATATTTGTTGATATCATCAGATACTGACCCAATAGAAAAACTAATTAAAAACAAAAAGAAGAAAAGAACATATAAAATGCAAAATGTAATGTTTTAGGGTCGGGTCGGAAACCGGAACCACACCTATTATTTTATTTGGCCTTAGCTTT
Organism: Cyrtodaria siliqua; assembly: GCA_037043455.1. Classification (NCBI taxonomy): domain Eukaryota; kingdom Metazoa; phylum Mollusca; class Bivalvia; order Adapedonta; family Hiatellidae; genus Cyrtodaria; species Cyrtodaria siliqua. The sequence goes on from JAWPHD010007129.1 coordinate 133,685, forward strand.
AAGTCCTCAATTGACCTAGATTCTTCAAAATAACAGCACAGGTTCAATCCAGAGTACATCTGTATCACAAGTACACCTTCATCTGGAATTTACACTTTA